>JAGDQP010001696.1:58603-73341 GCA_022664845.1 Lepisma saccharinum
ATATATATATATATACATATATATATATATATATATATATATATAGTTCTGTGAAGGAAGGAAGTATGCTGCAATATTGTATGCAGAATATAATTTTTATCTGTGTAATGCAAAGTAGTTGTTGGTTTCCATAATAAATCATTTACTGGCAACATCTTTGTATTACCTACGCTATTAGTTTGCTTGTCCTGAATTTGATATTACAAGGTTATTTCACTGAAGGTCTTTAATTTCCGAGTTTTATAAATACTATTTTGAAAGCATAACATACTGCTCGCGTCTCCATCCCTGCTGCTATCCATTAATTGCAAACTTTACTATCAGTTTTACAACGATACCAACATTAGCTTTGTGGTTTAGTTTCAAGAATAGAGAACTCTACATTAATTTGCGTTCCTTCACCACAGGAAGGATTTTGTTTATACTCCTCTTCAGAGTGGTTTTTAATATTCGATTTTGCTTATCATAATTTACCTTATCGTATATAAAACAGGTATCCTTCAACTTGAGAAAGATTACCCTCAGAGAGACTGGAAGGAGCGAAGACGAATGCTGAAGATCATAACTTTGAAGTGGAACAAGGAAACGCTTCGAGTATTGGGTAGCTTCATTGTGATACATACACTTATTGGATTACTGATATTTACTTAAGAAAGCCTTACTTACTTCTATTCAACAAGAAATTTAAAACTTTTGAATAAGCTTTTATGGTTTTTGACTCTATGTTTGGCAAAGATGGAGAGCCATTTTACTTTTCAAAAACGTAAAATGATGCAACGTAAAGTTACGTCATTCCCTTTAGAATCTTTGCTCTTGTTAGCTGTCTCTATAAAATATGTGCCCAGCAGGAAAGTGTAAAAGAGTTTTAAAATATCTTTCACTCACTTTAAATAGTTGGACAGTTTTAAAAGTTTATAAGTTTTCTTTCATTTACGATCACTGTTTAAGAACTTGTCATTTCGTTACATTTTCCCACACACATTAAATTGTATCAATAAACGATTTTAATAACCAAAGGATATAAGGAAACAAGTAAGTGAAGCGGGAATCGAAATAGGGTATATCCTTTTAAGCAACTTGGGTATGTAAATTTCCAATTCGTCGATTTTTAAACTATATACTAAAGAATATCAATTGAAAACAGTGAGTGAGCTGGAGAGTATAAACTTTTTAACGAGAAACGTTTAAAGATAGACCTGAAATTTGGATACCCACTGCCAGACTTTTCAAACGGAGCTTCAAAAAGATCTGAGTCTCCCCAAGTCCTTCCAGCACAAAACTAGAATTGTTAAAAAAAAATACATGTTTACAACAATTTTAAGCTAATGTATTATTATTTACATTGAAGATAACCATATTTTCGAATATTCTTTAGTTGATGGGGCAATCAAGTTTACTGCTCTCTTTGTGGGAACTACAGGGTATGACCACTAGAATTTACTGTCCTACTGCATCCGCTAAACAAACGAAAGCTAATTGTCATGAACGTATCATGTAGCTAGGAATACTGTAAACCCTGATTTGTCTCAAATTTCGAACCTGAAACTTTGACGAAAGCTTTCATTTTACTTCACTGTCGTAAAGATAAGCCGAAGTGACGTCATCATAGGAAGTGAGGATTGTTTTCTATGTTTACCGTGTATATATGATGTTTACATTTTGTATAATTTAAAAAAAAAACTTCTAACTTGACTTCATCTTACCAACTTCAGTAAAATGTTGAAAATTGAAAGGGAAGCAAAATGGGACAATCATTTATAACTACAAATAAAATATAAAGTTCTGTGAAAGAAAAGGAAAATAAAAAACGTGATGGAGTGGCGGGAGTCGAAGCGAAGCCTCTCGGCCAGCAATGTAATACTTTACCGACTACGACAATTTGTGACCTGGAACCAACAACCGCTTGGTATCATCCTTCGCGTTGTGTTGCTTTGTAATTAAGCACGTGGCTAACAGGTGGCAATACGTACTTCTGCGGACCTTCAGGAAGGCCAACCACTACTTTCTTTCCTTACCTTAATAAGCCCAGGAAAATTATAAGGTAGTAATTTAAAGGTAGTACAGCTATTCAAATGAAATAATTAATTTTAACATGATTATTTCTGCATCATTCTGAAACAAAAACGTACGCTGGAGAACTTAGGAAGAAGGAAATATACTAGTTTAGAAAAGCTGAGATATCCCAATAGCATGTTATTAATATCGATGGTCGAGCCGAGCTACCTGAATCCACAATTTCTGTACATATGTTGATGACTGTTCTTTGAAACAACATTGCTGAAAACGAATATGCTGGGTATATTGGCGTCATCAACATGATCGTTCAATAATGCGTACTTTGTATTAGGACATAGATTAATTTATACTAAATATACCAGTACTGGTATAAAATAAAAGCCTAAGATGTCGGGTATGTTCTCTATGGTTTCTACCCTAAAACAGGAATCGCCACCATACAATCTGCGAGCCACATCCATCTTATTATTGATCAACGTGTCATTGAGTACCATTTATTTACAATAAGCTATTCATAAAATCTGCAATGTCTTGAGAAGTACTTTGAACACAAAGCAACTTTAAGAACGCAAGTCTCTCTTGAGAGCGAGAATCTGGTTTCTTCCAGCACCTGCGAGGCGAATAGCCTTTCTTCCACCTTTCTCGCAGCAGCGAGAGCAAGAAATGACTTCACTCACGACTCGCACTTGCAAGGCGAGAGCGTGAACGACCCACTTGTCGCCTCGCCTTGCGTGAGACACTAGGCACATGAGTTCGAACCCCACGACTGGCTATCCTGACTGAAGTTTTCCAGTGTTTCTCCTCAGTTTTACTAGGCGAATACCGGAATAGAACCTTAAGAAATGCTCTGACCTATAACTTCCTTATTCTCTACCTAACACATCCTGGCCTGGGCAAAGTTGCCAAATACAATAAAACCCCACACACATATCAGACAATATTGCATAAATATACTTGGTTGATGTGTCTTGATTTGTTCAACCTTCATAAAATATTTGAGAAAATCTATTTTGCAATCTCTCCATTGTCTAGAATAATTGTAATGGTTTGAAGCGAAGATATATGGTCTCGTTTCTCTTCCAGCATGTAGTTAAAGAGCCGAATCTTCTCTTTCAGCGTGCACAAAATACCAGAAGGAAGCCATCAGCTATACTCCACTCATTTTGATCAACTCCAGTCATCCAAGCAAAGGAGCTTGATGTGATTCGGCCCGCAGGCCGAGGAAATCTGATCTCCGGGCCATCTGCATCAACTTATATAACCCCAGTCGGCGCTCGAAAGTCCTCGGCCTGTGACGTCATACAAACGAAGTTACCCTTTCGCACAATTACAATTACTTGTCATATATATAGTACACATATATACTACATTAAGATCTGCTAATTAGAGTTTTATAGTGTAACGATGCGCACGAAATATTGAATATAATTTTATAGCTCAACAGTACGCACAGGTTGTCCCAAAAGGAGTTATTCTAATTGAATGAATTTATATAATATAACTCAGGGGCAGTTTTCTTACTAAAATAACAATTGCCCCTCCGTAAAAGGAATATCTCTACATACCATGGAGTTGATGATGATTTTGATTTTCTACTGCCGCAGACTCCTTTCCAAACAACAACTTTAATAACTAAAAATAATGTTAGAATTTCAATAGAACTGCCTTCCAGATTATGACTTTTCACAGTGTCCACGAATCTTCGTTAGAAACATCCTCTAAAGGTAGAGTTACTGAATACAATTAGATTCCATTCGGAAAAACTAGAAGATTTTCAAGTTTATCCCAGAGTAATCAACCTAGTTATATCATTGTAGTATATAGGACCTATCCTTCAGGTCGTAAAGTTGATGCTACCCTTCCGGCCATAGCGCCTTTCCGTCAGTAAATGTACATTATCGTACTATTAGACCTATCCAGATCATAATACCTATACATAAAGCAACATTCATGGACCTCTCACAGGCCATCGCGCCTATCCATAAGGTAAATTGTATATCGCGGTAGAATATGGCTATCTTGACTTCGCTTGTTCCTCTTCCAAACTTATTCTTACTAGATCTTTTAATGCATCTTTAATTTCCCTTGAAGGTAGTTTGAGTTTCGTCTAGCTCTTTGAATTATTTTCTGGAAGTCTAGCTTAAAGACATCCGACACTTCTCTAGTAAGATGGTTGGTATCCCGGCCACTGGCTTAACCGAACCGCGCATAATTTTTCTTATATGTGTCAGTTTTGTAACTATAAATAATATAAATACTGTTAATAAATCATCTCCATAGATACCATCACTGTTTGACTGCTACCATGGGATTGCCTTAAGAATTCCGCCACTAGTTAACTTCTGTCGCAGGATTGCTGGGTCGTCTTTTCTTTGATTTCTCTCATCTGATTTATTTTTTCTTCATTTTACACTTCCGTTTCTTCTTTGTTTTTGGCTTTATTTCTCTTGGTTTATTTTACATCATTCTATTCTTTTTCTCCCTTCTGAGTTTTTACAAGATGGTTGACTGCTGCCGCAGATTTGCTAATCTCTTCGGTTTTGTTTTTCTTTTTTCATGTTTCTGCTTCATTTTCCTATTCTTCACTCTGTTGACGTTTGTGACCAAAGATATCAATTGATTCATGCATGTGTTAATTTTCTTTTCTACGGCTACGTTACCGTTGGTTTGATAATTTGATGTTTGTTTTCTGAGAAAATCTTGGCCATTTTGCTGAATCAAGGTTTCCTGGTCATCTTCGATACTGATGATGTCAGTCATAGGCTGGACTGAAGATTTCATAACGCTCGGTATACCATCATCCACTTCAGGTGGCTTCTCATCTGACTTCTGCTCTTCATTATTGACCACAGGTTTGCTTACTCTTTACTAAGTATTTGCTTCATTTCTTGACAGTATCCATTAATTTTTTCCTCGATATCAATCTTAAGTTCCTTGAATTTTTGTTTCTGGTCCTCTTTCATGCCTAGGAATTTTTTGTCTAGGTCTGTCTCCCTGTTGGTAATTTTCCCTCTAGACTTCTGAAATTCTCATTTATTTTCTGGTTCTGCTCTCTGAGTCTTTGATCCATGCTGACAAAGTGTTGTTCCAATAGTTGTTCTGATACGGAAAGACTGATCGCTCCCCATTTTCCCTTTGATAGTTCTGTTTCACCACTTGCTATTCCTTGCTCCTTAGTTTCGGTCATCTTAGATTCTTTTCATTTTCAGATTATGCTGCTACTTCTTTGTGGATTGCCTTCATCGGACTCCTCTGGATTAGATGGCCTATCTGAACTTCCATCTCCATTTTTGTCACTTTCCATCTTGTGACCCTTTATTCTTTAAATACAGCGTATGTACGAAATCTGCTCGGTTTACGAGCCCTTTAAGCTGGGCACAAATAAACGAAACGGTACTTTATTTTAATCCATCAGATGCTGCTGATGAAGCCCCACGCTGGGCGCCAATAATAAAAACGGTTAACTGAAGAAAAACAGAGGCGGCAGTCTATCTCAATCTAATTTTCATAATGGACCCAAGAAAGTACCTTATGCTATACATAATGTACCTTGTACTAACTCAAGCCTCGGCTATGGGCGCGAGATGAACCGAAATACGATGCTCAAAAGTAAACAGTTAACTTAGTACAAGGGAGTAGAAATGCAAATAGATAGTGATAATGAGGAATCCTTTCTGTCTTATTTCTTAGATTACCATTAGGGACGCTAGGCCCATATGGATTTAGGGAACCCAGGAGACTGCCCACTGTGCCCATGCATTATGACGACTCTGCCCCTGTGCTTTACAATTTATATAGGGAGTTGATTTACTTTTGGCGAGACCTCTGAAGCAGTGAGAGCCCTGGTCTGCAGTCCCTTTACTGCCTTCAGCCCTCCTCTTAATCCGGCTCTATTAATACCAGGGAGAAAGATATACATTAAAAACAGAAAACATTAATATTTAGGTATCATACTGAGTTTCACAGACTGAAACTAAAGGAAACCCTGAAAAAACTCAGTGAAATATTAACGTTACTTAGAACGTATTCTCCAAAAGATTAGATAACAAAAGTTGATAGTTAATAGCAATTTTCGCAATATATTGCTTTTGTGCTTGACAACTAATCGTTTGATGCACGATACAGGTTAAAATTAGAAATGCTACAAATTATTGAAAATAAGTAATGCATAAAACATGGAAACGTTATGTTCATAACTTTAAATCATCAGAACATTGTAATAAAATATTAACAAAAATCCCAATTGTATGTAGAGTACTACATACCCTACATAATGTTCAGTAAAGTACTAGTATATATTGCCTGAAGTTTGACCTCATAAATAGTCAACAAAAAGAGAAATACCATTGCCGAAACAAAGTATTGTATGCAAAATAGGGAAATTCGTGTGTTTAAGAGGTCACTGACAGCAAAAGTGGAACTGGACAAAAGCGGAACTTGTTGCACCGCATAACTATAATATAGACACTTATGCGAAAAACATCAAAAGGTAATATAGTTGTAACATACAGTACGCCAAGGTCAAGTGTTATAATGCATGAGGAACATAGCTAGCATAAACAGCTAAAATATTACTACAAGTCATGCCCTATTTCGGGATTAAATGGGATAAAAGAGTTCATATTTCATATCCTGACAATTTATGGATGTAACATGAAAGCATAAGAAATTGAAAATAACCTTAAGTACATGTAGTTCTCTATAAGAGTCTTTTGACGGGTAGAAGTTCTAAATAATTACTTCTGCTTCACTCGATGTAAGGAGAAAGGAAATATTAAAATTTTAATAGAGCTTTCTGGTAAAGTATGGAGGACTAGTCAGAAAATTTCTCTACGTAAATTTTGAGCTCATATTTCCTGCCATCTTGAGATCAAGTTTTAATTATTTTTCATACAACACTGCAGCGGAAGTTTCCACATGTCACTCTCTCACTCTCTGTCTCTCTCTCTCTCTCTCTCACACACACACACTCACACACAGAGAGAGAGAGAGGAGAGAAGAGATGTATGGATAAGACATTTAAAAATGGAGTTGAAATTAGATTACTTCAGAACCATAACTGGATTAAGCAGTAGCCTTGAATGGACATTATTGATGAGAGTGTTTTAAATTGATTTGAGTTCATCTGCAATTAAATTTGAGTAGCTTGTAATTCCCACATTACATCAGTGAGTGTACTGAATAAGGAAGACAAGGTATTTAGTCACATCTGACACATCTCTCATATCGTGTCATTAAAGTATTAACTACCTAATTAGTTTAAAACTCATTTCAGAAATCATCAACATTGCTGATTGTGCCTCTCTAAGGAAATCAATCACGACATTCTAAGATAATTAGTTAAGGAGGGAAAGGAAACTCGTAGATGTAGGTGGTCGCTAATGAAGTCACTTCCAATCCCTCAGAGATAAAATATCTTTCAAATTGTTGTTCATTATCTGTTAATGTATACACGTTAATTTCTAAACTTTCAGACAAATCAATTCGTACTAAGAAATAGATTCGAGTTCCTATTTGAACGGCTTGAAATCGTTTCGAGAAAATAAGTGATTACATCTTCCCTTACCGTTATTTTGTGGCCTTTAAATTGTGCAGAAGTATGCATATGTTTTGTACCCTTAAAACTGAACTACGTAAGGTAACATAAGATATACCTGAACTCGATGCACCTATTGTTCTCTAAATGTACTTATTTATGTGAGCCGGTGTATGCACTGAGTTTGAGTCAACAACAAACATGGAGAAAGTGGTTCCGACTATTTGACCTACGTCTCTCGAGATGTCATGAGTATAACCTGTGATAGAATTGTGCTTTGCTGGCATGCAAATCGGCTATGACTATAAAGTCATCACGTGCTCACACGAGTAGCCATGCTGTTGCTATTAAGTGCTATCCACACTCGCACTTGGATAGTCTACAGTCAGAATCATATGAGTCAATTATCTATGATAATGTGGATTTAAAACAAAGTATCCTCAAATAATGCAAACACTGCCCAAACATTTCCCCTTCAAACTGCCTTGCATCACATCGCTATTAGCAACCCAGAGTACAGTTTCCGATGGCATTATTAAATCTACGCTCCTGTTTGTTGGTGATGTTCATATGTTTTCAACTCGTATACTAACTTATCTTACAAGGGAAGTATTTCGGTTCGAACAGGAATATTATGATAAGATTTCGTATATATATTCATACCTCAATGCGGATAATGACTGCAGAATATTTCCACTGTATAAGGTCGCGTTTGTCCGCTAGAAGGGGTTAAAATTTGAAGCGAGTGGAAGACAGTCCGGAAAACCCGCTGCAACAGCTCCCACAGTTTCGGTTCCATCAGGTATTTAGTAATCAAAATATATGCATGATCATTCCTGACAGTGCTAACAAAGACTACTAAGCCATTCTACCATGTAACAAATAGTTTGGCAGATATAGGCCAGTACTTGTCATCACTAAGACAATTGAGGCTTTTGACAAAGTCAAACAGTAGGGAGAATCAAAATAGGCACATAGAGCAACCTTCAAAATCACACTGCATGGACTCGGTGTTAAATATCACTTTATTGTACACTCTTGAAATTGCTGACAATTACAGATACTAACATACGTAGCCCAGCCCTGAAATTCAGATTTTTTTGGGAGATTAGTATCATTTCTGGAGTGTGCTTTTGAAGGTAGCGCTGATGTGTCTTTTATCCTATGTGCCTACTGTGATTCTCCCTTCTGTTTTACACACTTTGTGGAAAATCCCCACTTACATTTGTGAATACAAATACCGGCCTATATCTGCAAATTGTTTGTTGCATGCTGGAGTGCCTTTGCAGTCTTTGTCAGCACTGTCAGGTATGTTCATGTAGATATTTTGAGCAATAAATGCCTGTTCAAACAGAAACTGCGGGAGCCACTGTAGCAGCTATTTCTCTCTTACTCCAAATTTTAACGCCCTCTAGCGTAAAAACGCGGTCTTACACGGTCGAATTACATTGCATGCATTATCAATATCGGGGTACAATATGTGTACAGTTTTATAAAAAAAAATCCTGTTCGAACCGAAATACTCTTAGAAATCTGATGAACGAAATTGGTGGTACATTAAAGAATACACTTTTACAATAAAACCCGTATCTTGGAGTTCGTCAGCTGCACCCGTTGTTAACATTGTGTTGCTGAATAACACTTTTTGTCACCGGATTACAATTCTGTACCGTACTAGTGATGAAAGTATAACGTCATGTGCTTGCTCCAACCCTGATCTTCGGGCGAATGATCTCAGAGTAATAGAATTTTCCTAACATCTGTCTTGTTTAATTATTGTCAGAAATGTCATTATCTACCACAGCCACTCCACGAACCCAGAAGAAGAAACTTATCGTTCGAAACATCACGAGCAGGGTCATCAACCTTATTTTCACGCAATTCTTTAGAGTAAACCAGAACTAACAGCATTAACGAGAGAGAGAGAAGAGAGAGAAAATGATGACTTTTATGCATGAAGTATCGAGCAGTTCTGCTCATGGCTTCTATATGATTGTTTGACGGGATGAGAAAACGTATAGGAAGTGAACAGGTCGCAACTGTCGCAGACCTGTATGTGCACTTGAAGTGAATAATTTTGATCTTGAGATGAACTATTGACGAAGTAGAATTTTTCCTGATGTTGATTGAAGTTCATACTTTAGGAGAAGGAAGAACGATGTTAAAGTCAACTGGCTGATGATCTTGAATCACTGTAGATGTTAAGTTACTCCATTTTTGTAATTATTTCTTGAAATAGCGAACAATGTTCTGTTTATTTGTTGTTCAGTTCCAAAATACTAGTGACAGCGTCAATCAGGATCATTATAATGGTGGTAGTGTCTTGTGTATCTTGAATTTTCATAAATCCATCTGCGATGATTTTCATGACGGCTTCAAAGCTGAGATGCTGTACAAATGGTGTAATTTTCTGCATAATTTCGAGAAAGTTCGGACTGTCAGGTAGAGAAGTATTTTTCTGTGTATTCTTAGCTGCAAGATTCGGTAGTTCTGGTTTGTAAGAAGCAGGAACTTTTTCATGATCTTGTTGTTTGACAGGTTCATTTTGATTTGCAGTGACTGCATTACGATATGACTTGTATTTCTTGAAGGTGGAACATCCCTTGTAGTTAGCTGGGTGGTCCTCATTGCAATTGACACATTTAGCAGGTGAAGTGCGGTCCTTTTTTGGGCAGTCAGTGCTCAGGTGGGCGCCGGCACACTTGACACATCTTGGCTTCATAAAACAAGTAAATTGCGTATGATTGTAACGCTGGCAGCGGTAGCATTGCAGAAATTTATTTGGCCTGTATTGTTCAATAATAATGCGATAATAGCATAAATATTCTTCTTGAAAAAGCTGTTTAAGATTGAAATTTCGCTGGAGAGTAACCAAAAAGAGAGGCAAGTAAGTTCGATGATGTGATGCTGGTTCTCTGCGGTACATCTGTTTAACATCGAGTACTGGATAATTCCTTTCTTGAAGCTCTGTGTAAATATCTTCAGTGCTGGTATCAGAGGGTAACTTTCTGATAACAACTTTATATGGCCTATCTTGCTTAGGAACTTCTGTGGTGAATTGAACGTCAGTTTGTTGACAGTATGTTTTTAGTTTATTATAATCTTCCTGAGAGGCAGCTTGAAAACAGATGAATTCATTTGTATGACGTATCTTTGGTGGAACTCTACAAGTAGCCGAAAGGGTCCTGGTGAAGTTGTATTTCTGATCTATACCATAAATGAAGAGAGCAGGTGGCTTGATCGACTTGACAGCGTCAGGTTCTTCAATGTCATCGGACTCAAAAGTTTGAAAACGATTTACAATTTTGACTGTAGGTGAAGAGACAGGCGTCCGCTGTTTAGCTGTTTTCTTCGGTGCAATAAAGCCTTCATTGTTATCAGGTACTGCAGTAATATCCATAGAGGAATCGGTGTCTTGACCCATGGATTCTTCAAGTGGCCCTAAAAAGGTATCTGACTTAGACTTCAACTCCGGCGACGGAATCGGCCCAGTTGTGTTCAACGAATCATGTATTACAGATGAAGACGAAGTGGAGACAGGATCTTGAATAGAAACATTCGCTTTTTCAGAAGTAGAAGGCTGATGTTTCTTTGCTATGGCAGCATGTTCGGCCCGAGCAAGTTTCAGTGCATTATTTGGGTACCTCCGTATAATGTGAGATACTATTCGTGGTTGCAAGGCAAATTGATAATTCGGTTTTTTCATTTCCTGAAGGATTTCAGAAACGCTTTTTATTTTAGGACTCATATTTTTACTCATTTTGTTGGAACGAAGTGTAACAAGCTCCGCACGCTTCGGCTCCTATTACTCATCGGGTGGTGGTGGTGCATTAACGACACTGTTAACAATCGCATACGAATGCTAAATTTGCACCAATAAATACGAAAGGAAAGGAGGGGGCACCAGTCCGGACCCCACATCGGTGATTATTGTAATTAGAACTACATGTAAATCATCTGTCGGGATATGTGTGACTGAATATCCTAGAAGGACATAGAGTCCAAATAAGTATTTTAAGTTCCTTTTTAGTGACATATCCAGACAGGAGCTTGGGCGGGCGAATGCCCTCTTAAAGGAATATGCCCTATTTTTGCATAGTACCAAGAATTAGCTTCATTTGTTTTGAACCTACTTAGAAATATTAAGAGTCACATGCCGATTCCCAATTTGTACCGAAAAACATCAAGAGGGCTGGGGGACCCTTCCCCCTCAAAACATATGCTCTATTTTATATTATATTAAGAACTATTCTCAGAAAAAGTTCATTTTCTTTCCAAACCAACCTACAAATATTAACAATCACGTACCAATTCCTAATTTGTACCGTAAACCACCAAAGAAAGTGAATATACGATCTTTTTGGTATTATATTAAGAAGTATGTCTAAAAAAAATGCTTCGCTTTGTCCGCGAATCAATTTATAAATATTAACAGTCACTTACCAATTCTAAATTTCTACCGAAAACACCAAAGAGGACACCACCATACGCTGTGAGTTTTGGAGCAAATGCACTTATTACATGAAAAGCTGCGCAAATAAAAACAAGATAACGAATATTTTATTAAGTGCAATTTTATTGATCAATTTTCTTAAACATGTTACCATTTGACAAATTTAATAAGTTACAGTGCATTAGAGTGTACAAAACGCATCACGCCTGCCATCTAGTAGAAATCTTAAAAGAAACAACAAAAGAACTTTAAGCGAAAGTTTAAGGCAAAGCGAAAATTTGTGCTATGGAGTTCATGTGTAGGTTAATAAAAGATGGTGCTCGTATTTGTTGACAGAGGAGGAAATTTTTATTGCGCTATGTCCAAGAAAGACGTATTATAAGAGTCAACAAACATCAAATCAACTCGGAAAGGCACAAAAACTGTTAACAAAAGCAAATCTATTGTTCGGCTCGCCCCCCACCCCCACCCCCACCCATTTGGTATGCGACTGTTAAACGGAGATTAATTGGTGAAAAGTTTTTATTTTTGGTCCTAATTACCTTTCAGCTCTTGGAAGCAGATGTAAATATGTGTCTTTAGTGTATCTATTGATGAAATATAGGCATATATTGCATAGGAATAAGTCGACGGATTGCCATAGTTATACCACTGATAAAGTATATTTTCATTAGTACGTTATGTAATCATATTCTACCAGACGTCATCTCATACTCAAAACGCAGTTGATCAGTGATAAATACACATTGGCTTGATGGGAGGTTTTTATAATAATATTAAATGTCCTCACAATTATATGCTTTTTTCAGTTATTAAGGTATCCTGTATATACTTACCTTAAACAAATTGTGTGATCTTGAGGCAGTTTATGAAATTTTCTTCTTTGAATCTACAAACGAAATTTCTATAGAAACCCGGAGAATGAATAAAGAATGATTGTCTCGGTCTAGCATGTGATCATTTCACAATATTAGGTCTGATAACTCACATTTTCAATTAGCAGTTCATAGGGTTGCCAACCATCCGGTTTTGAAGAGTACAGTCCAGATTTTAGGGAAACTGTCCGGTTTTAAGAGATGTTTTCTAATTTGAACTTAGTAGACCCAAATCGCACTGCACAGCACTGGAAAGAACTAAACTGCATTTTAACAGCCCTAGCAGTGAATATTCATCTTCTGTATGTCATTTTTGTTAATTTAGTCATAATTTAGTTCATCCAGACGTGCTCTAATGGACACTAGGATGATTCTGACATATTAAAAGCCAAATAATTTATTCAAATACTAATTTAAAACCAATATACATTTTGTTTGTTTAGCCATCTTTGGTATAGAGCAAATGATTGTTCTATGATAATTTGAGCTCGACATTTATAGCTGAAATATAGCTTTCGCTTGCACAGCATTTAGTTGATAAAGCTTAAAATGTTTTAAAGGACTTCAGTTAATTGATACTGAGAAAACACTTTCTCGCCTTTTTTGTTAACTCGAAACCCTGCTCTGGATGACTTTTAGCAAGTCTTCGTTACCGTTTTTCCCACCGGATCACCACTGAATGACTTTTCATAAGGCTTCTTTATTGTTTACAGGTTCTGCACTGAATGACTTTCCGTAAGTCTCTTGGACTACTAGAAATTTGACATGATAAAACACCATGCTCATTGCTGAATCTTGTATATCGCTTATGCTCTAGTGGTGTTTGAGATAATAGTGAAGTGAGTACAACGATTATTTTTTTAACGCTTTGCATGTTATGTTTCCAAATTAAAAATAAATCGAAATGTCCGTTTTTTTTAAAAAAAAAGGAGGGGAATGTAGTTGCCAGCTCTACCGTAGTGAACCAAAAGAATATCTTTTCTCTTTATGGATTATTTTCATTTGTCTTAATGCATGGACTGAGGTGGCAGCTATGATTTAAGTTGGCGTGAGAAGGGATGGTGTCCCTTGGCGATCACAGTTTTCGGAAAGCAATGATGAAGTTGGCGGCCAAGTTTTCCGAGTTACTGTCCTGGCATTCACTTTATAGAAAATAAGAAATACTCTTGAAAGAAACACAATTTATTGCAGCCGGGCTCGAACCAGGTGCTTCCACACTATCCATTCAAACCCTCAGACGATACTGACTTCGTATTGCAATATAGGCTATTATTTAAGATTCGTGAAGTTCACTATAGCAACAGAAAGTTTGTATAAGAGAAATAGTTCCTAGATATAATAAATTTGAATGTTGTAAAATTTATTGAAAGGGAAAAAAATGCTATGTATTTCGTATCTTCTCCAAAGGCAGAGAGTAAAAGCAATATTTGTAGATCAGCATATCCGGAAACCCCAGTACTCCTTCCATCATCGCTTCAATTCCTTCGCTCTCTTGTATTCTAGGTTCACCCGTTAAGCATTTTTTTTGTCACTTTTTGTGTTTTTCGTCGACAGTCAATCGATATCCTTGGCGCGTATAAATCTAATCCTGTTTTGGGTGTCAGAGTTTTACAACTGGTCCAGGAGAATATCGATGTTCCCAAAGCGAGCGTTCACAACCGACACGCAGTAGAATGCACTAAGAGTTATGTGTTTGGCATACTAAAAGAGAAGAGGAACCATGGTGATTGAATTTTAAAATATAGTGTTGTTTGAATTTGAAAGAATCACTGTAATCAGCGTACGTATGGTACCTTAAACTCTGCTGTCAAATACCAAAACATTTCATTTTCGTAAACTTCTACATAGCTTGAAATGA
>JAGDQP010001696.1:73741-102797 GCA_022664845.1 Lepisma saccharinum
ATATATATATATATATATATATATATATATATATTATTTGCGATTTTCAGTTGACTCTGCAAAACAATTACGGAACTGTTTCATAGTGTGAACTAAAAATTCGCATCGAAGGTAATAATGGACCGTATTAAACATTATAAATGCCATCCACCAGCAGTTATGGAGTTACAAAATAACGGAACATGAACTTTGAAAACAAGTTTCTCGTCTTCTTCGGTGTGTCCTTCTTGTACTAGCAATATGAGCAAAACCTCTGTCTCCTACCCCCGTCATTACCATGCAAATTGAAAACCCAAGAACAATACAATACACTCGCCTTCACTCTACTCTTGAATACAGTGCACCGCCTGGACCATAGGGTGCCTTTTATGCATGCTGAGATGTTTTCTTTCCTGAGAACAAATTCCTGAATTGAGAAGCAACACCACTTCAAAATAGTAACGATACACCAACATGGTATTGTAGTTTGTAATTAGTAAAAGGTAATATATCATCAAGATTAGATAATTAAAAAAGTTAGATAGGGTATTTTCAAGCATTATCTATGAAGATTGGTTATAAATGACGTAATTACTAACGAACACTCGACAAAATTACTCGAATAGTATTCACAGCCAATTATTATTACAAATATAGCCTAACTGTGCGGTTTCGAGCGGGTCGCTTAGCTAAATAAGGGGACTTTCTTTATGATAAACGGAGAGGATATCTGGTTGTTTGTTTGGTTGGGGCTGCGTGGCCGGGGCAGGCTCCGGTTCCCCCCCTTCATATACATAAATAATTTTAGACTCTCACTAAGATTATAATACTAAGGATGAAAGTGGCCTCAAATGGCCAGAAATCCTGACCCGGTGGCCCTGCGGGCCTAAGGGCAATTAACATATTCTTGTCTTGTCTTGTCTTGTCAACCCAACAGATGGTACGACATGCTACTGAAGTGTTTCCTTCATTACTAGCTCTCTTTAAGCTCAAGAGCAGAATTTCTACATATGCAAAAAACGTAATTGCTGAAATACGTGCATAACGTAAAATCAAATGCTAACGTAGATGCTAAAAGAACTTCCTAAGTGTTATTGTGGCTATATTTTCTTAAATGTTTTTAGGCGTATTATATATTTAAAATTCAATTCATTTCACAAAATAACAACAATCCATGGTACCCTGCTTTAGTATTTCATTTGAAATATCGCGTCTGTGTAATTCTTAGGTCAAACTATGGTAAGGTTTCCTCTAATAATAAAAGTAAATTTAATCATTTTTTGCTACAAGTTTTGATCTGTGTTACATACTGCATTTTACACTGTTTACGGCAACCTTTTAAAATAGCCTTACTTATTATCAGGGTCCCGGACTTTATGTTATAAAATGGGATCGAATTTCGGAGTGAGATCTAGACGCATGTGGTAAAAATAAACGGAAATTAGCAAATTTGACATATTTTACGATTACTTTGTTTTTACAACATATTTCTTCCCTTTTCAGGAAGATGACATAGTTATCTATAATTTCATAATTTGCTACACACAAAAATATTTATTTAACGTTTATCTGGGTCTTTATTATCCACTTATTTTGAGAGACTCGAAACTGAAAACATACATGACCTCTGTGCAATCACGTCCGCAGGATTTTTTCCGGGTGCTAAAAAGCCCCCTCCGGAAAATTACGCGTTTTCTTGAATATAAATTCGAAAATTAACCAACACTTCCAACAAATAGGTACAATGTGGCAGATCAATAAATGCAACTATGGATAATTGCGCAATAAACGCCACGATTTTTCCAATGTTTCTCCATAAAAGAGATTCTAATTTCGTTTAGTGCACTATCCGACCTTTGTTTATATGCCGTTTAAACCTAGAATTGAATTATTAATAAAACAAACAACTGAAATTTCTGTTTTACATATACATTTAGGATTCACTGGAAATTTCTTGCATTTTTCTAAATAATTTTTAAATTTTGTGGCATAATTTTTGTGACATTCTTAAATACATATTTTGCACTTTTATAGGAGCCCTGCTTATTATATTTCAATGTTTGCAAATATATTTAAAGGCATCAAAATAACAGGATATTGTCACTTATTTTCACTTAGTTGAACGTTGTTTCATTAATCATGAAGACATGCCTAAAGTAGGTATTTTATTATTGGAACTATGTTCTTCGTAAATGTGAATCGTAATGATAAATTGTAAGCTCGGGTGGTGAACATGATAAGTATAATATGCAAGTTTTGACGTAAAGATGATTTTCGAAAATAAGTTGTTATAAGTGGATTTTTTTTTAAATTTCTTTAACATCAAGTTTAATATTTACTTATATTTACTATAATAAAAAACGCAATATCAATCCGCAGTGCGTAAGTCTATAATGACAAGGATGCTAGTTTGCATGATTTTAATGTAAATCTATCAAATAATTATTGGGTTTGGAATAAATGAAATTTATATAATTGAATTCATAGAGGGTAATTTATTACATTAAAGTCAATCCTAATTTTACTAATTACACAGGTCAACAGGGGTTCGGTAACATCGATGAAAGTAGGTGTTTCTTATTGTATTTTTGACGCTAAATTCAGATACGTATGGGAGACGTTTCAACCACGTACCATTTTTCTGTAATTTGTTAACATGTATCAAAATGCAGTGTAAGCCAAGCAATAGATAAAAAATGAAGTACATAGAAAAACATGCAGGAGATTTGAAAAACGGCAGTATGACACAGTTCCATGTACTGAGTAATATAATAAATTTGCGACTTTCTTCCGGTATCGCTCGCTCCGAGATATTGAAAAAAAAAACGGCGCCAAATTTTTTTGTAAATATCTCGCTTGAAAAGCATTTTAGAGCAAAATATTTTATTACAAAATTTCATATTCGTAAAATTCTCTACAAAAAAAAAACAACTAGGGTGCACCGTTTAGTCGCTAGACGGGCTTGAAATTAATATTTTAGTTATAGATGTATAGTTACATATTTGGACCCAATTCGATCAACAATATACCAATCATGAAACAAATGCATACATTTAATAGGTAATATATTAGATTAGCTACAAACAAAATTATGGATCCTTCCGCGGACATACTGTCTTACAAATTGTTTCGACCGAAACTGAGTTGTCCGGAAGTTTGTATGCAAAAGCTTTACAGATCACCAAACATTTGCGTCTAAAATGCGACTTAATATACAAAAATTTATAATCTCGGAACTATAGTTTTGACACATACCTGAAGGTATACATATTTATTGCTATGAACAAGTATAAAGGTTTTATACATGAACGCACGCCATTACAACTTATACGTATGGAACAGGCAAGTAGTAAATGTTATCATAACAAACACCCCAAATTTAGTAAAAAGCAGATATTGTTATCCATATTACCGAAAGAAAAGTTACAATTTGTTGCCCTGTGTTATCAGTGGCGGATGGCGATTGGTTTTAGTGGATGACGTACCGTCAGACCACCATATTAGGGGAATGCTACAATTTCAAATTAATAAGACCACGCTTTCACCTTAATCTTCAACTAGGTAACATCTAATTCAAACTTATCTCAACCTAATCCAGTTTTTTTGTCGGTTCACATTGGTTAATTATCACTAATAAATTAAGCCGAGATAGGGTGATTACCTCTCGAATAGTAGGAGGTAGCCCTTGAACATCGCATTTATAACATGTGAATGCCTCCAATGTAATCTTCACTTGTCGATGGAGACGATTAAAACGTTTAGGTATAACATTTTTCTCTTCTCTTTTTCAGTTGAGATACATGAAAATGAGACAGCTAGATAAACAGGCAGACAAACATAGAGAGTTATAAATGTAGGAAACTAGAGAGTGAGTGAAGCAGAATAAGGACAGACAGAGGTAAATGTCGAAAGTATTTACACGTAAAAGTTCTTTATGGTAAACAAACAAAGTTATTTATGGAAAATATAGCATATTATTTTCGAAAAGAAAGAAAATAAAGGACATGATTTGGCTATAATCCATGAATGGAAAAACTTCCATACCACGGTAGCGGTGCTACCGGGACAGCAAGAGGGTCACCGGGACGACATAACTCTTTTCTACTAAAATGTTTATAAATAAACCGAAGGTCTTAATAACAGCGGGACTAGTGTAGTAAATAAGAGGAAAACGTTATTTTTTTTCTAAAATTTCCGTTCTTTTCTCAGTACAGCAATTTGTAATACTGATAACGTCTCTTTGAGATATTCCGGGTAAGCCATAGAAGAGAGCTTTGGGTGTTCCCAACCTCAAACAACCCAGATATCAGTGTTTCAAGTCTATATTAAAATTTAACTTTACTAATACAAATCTACACGTGTGCATTGATTTACACTAAATTTGACAGACGTACTCATTAGGTACTGAGACAGGTCATGTGGGTACTTCCAGTGACGCAGTTGTTAGTGTTGCCAACCAATTTCAGAAATTATTTTTTAACTGTTTCCATATCATTGGACGTATTAGGACCAAACTTTGCATTTACGTACTGGGGAGGGTCATCGAGGTACCTCAGGTTCCACAATTTACAGTGTTGAGAATCAATTTTAAAAATTAAATTTTACTAAGATATAAAGGACAGTTTTCACCGTTCTAAGTTTAAACTTAAATACAGTTTAAATGGTTTGGTCAAGTGAGAGTCAACATAATTATTTCACCATTTTGATCAGCATACAATATTTGAAAGAAAATCACGTTTCTTGCCTAACATTCTTGTCTAATGTTTCTTGTGCCACTGATGAACGCCGAAAAACCAGGATGTTCCGGTAATAGACACCCAGTAATGGACATACAGTATAACTCAAGATAATTTAAGTAATCATTGTTGAAGTTTCGAATATAAGTAGTAAACACCATTATATGTTTAATGTTGATATTTGATTATCTGATTGTTTCATGGAATTCCATGGGATGATCATTCCGAAGGTGCTGGGTTTGAAGACAGCTATCGACCATTCTTACGGAGATTTTACCGTTTGTTTTCACTCAGCCACACCAGGCAAATGCCCTAATGGCACCTTCAACTTAGACTTATCCTACTCCTTCCCGCTTCCTTTCCACTACTCTATTCCGGCCTGAACCATTCCTTGTGGCCACTAAAATGGAAATTCTAACGTGCCGTGAATAGTGTCCAATATCAAAACAAATTATGTATTTAATAGGCATCCCCGCGTCCATATTTGAAAACAAAATTGGACCAAAAATAATCCTGACAAGCTTATGGTCGAGCAGAGTAAATAATCATTCCCAGGTTGAAATAAAACAACTAACAGAATGACCATTTCCTCGGAGTTGCGCGGAGACTAATTTTCTGCGCGCGTGTTTATGAGTTCAATTTCCTTTGAGTGCTATCGAACATAATGGTTCGGAGCTCACATTACTAAAACTATAAGTCTTGACCTTAGAAGTTTACCAGCTTGCTTAGGACGTTAATAATAACTCAATCATTCAAGGATTTTGATTTCAACTTAGTAATTAATAGTGCGTGTCCATAACTGGACATAAACTATCTTTACCGCACCCCTGCTTTGCATGACAAATCTAAGTTATAATTGGTTTTATCATTTAAATACTCGAAAGAAATGACATTTCGTAATGGATAATAGTGTAGACCAACAAAAGTAATCGTTATTAGATTTTCATGAATGAAGAAACGAAAGATGTCACCTTAACAATTAGCTTAACAGAATACATGGAAGAGTAGGTGCAACCTTGAACTTAGCTTCAACATTATTTCAGAAATATCTGATGAAAGCAGTGATGAGCGAATAATATTAAGTGGCATCAAAATATACCATATTAAATTTTCCTATGTATGTGAAATGATCACCGCCCTTAGGAAACTCATATTTTTACCATTTTTCTCTTCAAGTGCCCATTACTGGTGCGTTTACCTTACTTCCATTCAGTTCGACATATCCGCACCAGGCTATGAGTATACATATTCAACACAATCGGACATACGGTGGTTGTTTCCTGTACTCAAGTACCCAGTTGCCATCAGTGACACCCTATTTTAAAATTCATTTTTTCAAATGGCCCCCAGACTGTTACGTGTGGATAGCTATCACTACACTTTCAAAAAGGCACGGGGTGGAGCCACGGGACTTGGCTA
This sequence comes from Lepisma saccharinum, assembly GCA_022664845.1. NCBI lineage: Eukaryota > Metazoa > Arthropoda > Insecta > Zygentoma > Lepismatidae > Lepisma > Lepisma saccharinum. The sequence continues at coordinate 79,876 of JAGDQP010001696.1, forward strand.
CGTTATGATATGCTTTGAAATCATACTTCTCAGAGCCCTATTGCAACAGACTCATTAGGAGAATAAATATATATGTAGTTATTTCTTTACACGAGTCCGGTATTCATTATGCATTTATACAACTCTTTTCAAATGTGCATATAACATAAAATATTTTTTGTTACACTGTCTCCATCTGTATACATTTTCACAGTATGGGGCGAGGCTTTGAGCCCGGAGCATGAAGGAGAAGTGTATCGGCCTTTTTATAGTGAAAAACAATGTACTAGTAAACGCAAACCTATATCTCTGCCCTTGAATAGGAGCAGGTTATTTCTCCGGATTTTGAGCTAAAGATAACTGATTTTTGCCGTCTGTAATTATTATCAGAAATAGAAATCTTCCTTGAATAATATCGTAACTAGAAATTAACGTATTGTACATACAATATGAGAGCATATTTCGGCAAGGATTAATAATTTTGTCAGTATAGAGTAAATATGTCTTTTTAAGTTGTATTACTTATAGAAACTTAAATTCTTCTTATAATTCAAAATATTTTTTTCAGTTCCCTGGAGATTTATTAGTATTACAAACTACACCGTATACCAAATAATTTCAGTCCATATGCCCTTAGTTAATTCCTTATGCTTGTGAAGGTGAATATATAGGAAGTATAGCAATGTGGCAGTAAATGCATAAATAATCTCATCATTTGTCTCGTAAGGCTGCTGGAAAACAAAGCAATAGTAAATTGAGATGAATATGTGAGGGATCTAACTCCAATCCTGCTGAGGCGTAAAGAATTAAATACTTGCTGTGTGAAAAAGAAAACTGAAGACAAATATCGACAGGAAAAAAAAACGCATTTTACAACAGTAAGCGGTACAAATGGAAAATATGTATTACCTGCTACCGGGACGGGTTGTAACGTTTCCATGAATCTAGGAACTTCTGGCTAGCTTCATTTGTTTCCTATAATGCTGTCACGTAACAGGGTAATGTAAATGTAGAGATGATTAGTCACAGGTAATGAAAACACTTACATATTAATCAACTTATGATGAATGCTTCATTTAGTATTGTTCTGAAACTCGGCATTCAATAGTTTTGCAAATATATCCATTTCCAAACTAAGTAATTTAGATCTTTAAAATATAAGAGATCATGAGTTTAATCTTCCAATAGGAACATGGCTTTTGGTGACATAGTTAGGCATATGAGGTACAGACTAGATATGACCACATCTTATTTTCCGGATACCTTGAAATTAAGAGCAAAAAAGAGAAATGAAAAAAAAATCCGGAGACAAAAATACATCCGGCAAAGGAAAATTTCTGCAAATCGGAATGTAAAGTTCACCAGGAAAAGGAAAATGTTATTTCCGAAAACCTGAAAATTATTTTTCCGGAAGCGACCTTCTCCAATGCAGACACCAGTCAGTCAGTGTTAATGTTTTGAAACAAAATGAAATTGTAAAAAATAAAATTGCGTGACGGACAGGAGTCGCCCACTGAAGTGAAGCGTCTTTAATTGCGATTAACTGTACGAGTTTTGTTTCAAGTGTAGTAACGCTGTCCTAGTGATGTTCTACTATTGGCAAGGGAACTTCCAACATATGTTACATGAGATACAAGTAAGTATTGTTTTATTTACCATGTATAGGGTGAGTCACAATGAATATTTTCTAAACGAGTAGATGTGAAAATGAAAACTTTGTAAACAGGTATTCGTTTCGGCAGTATGGTAGCATCTATCATCCATCAACTCAGGACTCCTTAATGGAGAAAAGGGTCATGTGACACATCATTTTACGCTCGATTCCTATCAGAAAATTGTTGGTGAAATAATGTTTGCTATACCTAAAACCTTACTAATTCATTTTTCTTATTTGAAATACTTATAACATAATGTTTTAGTGACGAGCGTTTGTTGGCAAAGCTCAACTTTTGATAGAAGCAGGTTCCTTTTAAAATAATTTTAATTTTCCCCATTGTGAGCCACCAAAGCCTTTAAATCAATTAGTATTAACACTGTGGACACGTCGTCGTCAGTATAGTCACTAAAAAAAGAATTAGTTTTCAGTAGCTCTGTAAATAAAACTAAAGGAATGTAAGGTCTCATCACCTACACAAACAGTCAATGGCCACTTTATCTTCGCGTCGCATTTAGTATTCGCGATCTAACAATTATCATACAGCTTCTCGTTAATGAAGAGGTAATCCACCTAGCTAGAAATAATTGATATGTGCGGATATCTATAGCCATTTAACACCAGTGAGAGTATTTTATTCTTTCCTAGGCTCAGATAGTAATCTGCAGTTAATTTATGATTAATAAAACATGGTTCTATAAATTAATCAGCCCATATTTCAAACTACACCATCATTTTCTAGTGTTTCAGATCCTATGTAGGTACGTCCAGTTAGAAGTTTAATTGAAATTTTACTAAATATATCACTTCAGCATTCACATGGAGATTAGTTTCATCACATGTCTGCTTCACTTGCAATTCTGGTTTAGCATTTGTATTTTAATTAACAGAATACAGTGCGTCAGACAGGATAGCTTCACTTAAATTTTGTTCTTTACCGCGCGCGATAAATCTAGACAGCAGCGGATTGACTATCCATCGTTAGTAATATCCTGGTGTTTTCTGAGGCTCAACGCACTCTTGGAAATATTCAGACACATTCATTAATAAAGCTAGTTAACTTTAGTTGACTGAAAGTTTCCGGTAACTTGTCTAATAAAGACCAGCCACCTTGAAATTTTCGGCGGCAAAATAGAAGCCTTAATTGAGATTTGAACACGGGTTGTTCAGTTTTAAGTCCAGAGTATTACTGACTGGACTAAACTTCCAGTGATAAAAATGGAATAGATGAAAACAATATGGAGGGTTAGGAATCTGTTGGCGGAAGTCTGAAATCATGAATAAATATGTTTTCACGATTTACACTATGATTTTACAGCTCTTTCTATTTGTCAATTAGAAAATCATCATTCACATTAATATTTTTTTTTATTTCTGGTAACATACGTGATCAAAATGTGAGCGGAAAACACTTAATCTGAATTTAAGAGTAAACGAAAAAAAATGGGATTCCCACGATTTATCATAAAAACACATTTCCAGATCCAACTCTCCAATTAACATCCATGTATTCCTTGGTTATTATTTGCGCTTTCAGATTGAAACTTTCTGTATGCACTCCTGATATCCAGCATGTTGTTAGAAATACATTTCTAGGAACGATATTATTGTTCAATGCCCCGTTTATGATTTATCGAAAATTATTAATTTTCTTCCCATTGCATGGCTTCTAATTTTGGTCCTCAAGTTGGAAACGTTGTATCTCCAAAACAAAGCGGAATTCCACCTATGTTCATAGGGAGTTTTCTACATGTTTTGATGCAGAATCACTTCCTGAATTTGTCCCCAGAGGTTTTGTTACACCCTGTATAAAGATTACCTAGATCATGTTCTTATTCGTTTATATTACTTGCATAACTTGGCTTGTGGACAGCTCATATGTAATATATATTAACAAACTTGGCCCATCTGAAAGAAAGAAAAGTTACTTCCAAAACGAAAAAAGAAATGTACTTATTTATATTGTATTTGTAATGATAGAGAACATATCTTTTATTATAGTTTTTCGTTTTGAAGGAGGCATTTGCAACGTTTCTCTGTTATATTAGAAGTTACAAATAAAATATTTAACAACTGCATTATTTTAATCGTAGAAAAAGCATGCAATTGAGATGCACCTTTGATAGAATAGAAGCTTTAATAGAATCAGAATAAAGCAAAATTAGCAGACGCTTCCCGGTAAATCACTTAAGAGCTAAATAATGTAGTACCAAAGAAAGTCAGAAATGCGATTTTTCGTCGTCTTTAGATAAATCTATAGAAAATCTCGTTTTAAACTTAATTTCATATATAAATAAAGAAGAACACTAATAGAAAGTCTCACTTCAGTTCTCCGGGAAACTCATTGGTCATACAAAAGGACAAAGAAGACATTAGATGTTGGCTGTCAACATCTTTCAGTTTCTCCATCAACTACTTCACAGACGAAAATATCATAAAGGAGGATTTTCGGGAGGCAGAGTCTTTTGTATATTACTCCGTTATTCTTGAGAAAGTTTCAAGTTTTTATGGAATAGAAATTTGCTCCTTCTTGGTTCGCCAAGGGAGATGAATCTCTTAACTTTAGCAGAAAATATGTTGTTTAAGCAAATGCGAGTTGGAAACTTGCCATAAAATCCAAGACAAGGGTTGGTTAAGGTATCGTCCTCCCGCAGAAAGACAAGACTATTCAATATCTAGACCTACATTCGCACGTTACAAGACCTTAATGATGAGATTGGGAATGCATTCGCTCAGTATTTTCAATCGGTATTTCTATCCTCCTCTCACACATATAAAAATCTTAATGGTGATGCTGTTAGTAATAGAAATGATGAAATAGGGACACTGTGCATTGACCAAACTCAACTAAAGGAAGTTGAAAATGCTATCAAAAATTTAAAATCGAAAACGACAGTTGGTTCTGATGGCATACCCTCATACGTAGTTAAGGGATGTGTTGATATATTTAAATATCCACTATTGATAGCATTTAACTTATCCCTAAAAACATGTACTTTCCCCGACAAATGGAAATCTGCCCTGGTTTGTCCGATCCCAAAATCTAATAATAGTAGAGACATTAATGACTTCAGGCCAATTGCAATATTACCAGCTTTTGCAAAATTATTTGAACAGATCTTATACAAGAGAATTAGTAATCATATTCAACCAGTTATTTCAACTAAGCAGCATGGCATTGTTTCTCAGAAATCCACGGTAACAAACTTAGCATTGGTTACGGACTACATAGCAAATTTGATGGACGAAGGCAAGCAAGTTGATGTGATTTAAATTGACTTTGAGAAATCATTTAACAGGGTTAATCACAATATATTACTGGAAAAATTAAATCACTATCACTTCTCACCCACTGTGATTAGGCTCCTCTATTCGTACTTAACAAATCGTAAGAAATCAGTTGTCGATAAAAAATACAAATCATATGAATATTCTGCACTCTCAGGAGTTCCTCAAGGTTCGAATCTAGGACTTTTGTTATTCCTCTTATTTGTTAATGACCTTCCTGATTGTGTGCCTGATAATGAAAAATTGTTATTTGCAGATGACTTTAAAACATATACAAAAGTCAACTCTATCGGAGACTGCATAAGACTTCAGCAAAGCTTTGATAATATTGCAAACTGGTGTGCTATTAATCAACTTGGAGTCAACATAAGTAAATGTAAAGTATTATCATTTAATAGAAATCAAACCACTCATCAAATTGATTATTCCATTAATAAAATTGTACTAAACAGACCTACTGTAGTTAAGGATCTTGGTGTCAGTTTTGACTCGAAATTGACTTTTGACATACATGTTACAAATATAACAAATGAAGCCTTGAAGTTACTAGGATTCGTAATTAGGACGGGAAGAGAATTCAACAACATATCAACATGGGATAAAATTTACTATGCTTATGTTCGCTCCAAGGTAGAATATGCTTCTTCTATTTGGAATCCATATCAATTGAACATTGACAACAATTAGAGAAAATCTAATCAAAATTTCTTAAATTCCTGACTTTTAAAGAAACTCGAATCTATCCTGCTTATGATAGTTACAATGCAGTCATTAAGAAATTTAATATTCAGAGCTAAGAACAAAGGCGCAACATTGCTGATCTGTTATTTCTTCAAAAAATTGTTCAAGATAAGTTAGATTGTATGGATTTAGTTTCGACATTATAGTTTCGTGTCCCATCATCTAAAAATCGCGTTAATAATACTGGTCCTTTCCACTGTAAAAAGGCAAGAACCAATATCTTGATGAGGTCACCAATCTGGAGAATTTGTACTAGATATAACCAACTCTGTACAGTTCACAATGATCTGGACGTATGATATATGTCGCCTAAGGAATTTAGAGATGCAATTGTCAATAAAGTCTGTACAACTACTTTGTAAAGTTCAACACTATAATTATTCCATTGCCTGTTATGTTGTCACTAAATAAATAATTTTGTATTCATTTTTAAAGTTAAAAAACTCTTATAATATAAACTTTTTAGAATATACGATTAAGTGTTCGAATTTGTGTTTTAGTACATAGCTATTTTCTGTTTGTTTCAGACTTCGTGTAATCATTTTGTTTATGCCTTCCTTACGAAACACGAAATTATATTGAAGAGTGTAATTTTCATAAAACAGATATCTATATATGTAAAATAATGTAATATTCATACGCGTTAATAATTCTTTTTTCAAAATATTTTTGTTTTAAAATTATTTCCATAAAATATTGTTAAATAATGTACAGAAATAAATTCTTATCAATACGCTCTTCATAGTGAGAGGCGTGTATTGACAGAAACTATTAAATAATCAGCCACAATTTTCTTTCTTTGAAAATATAATTAATTTAGAGATATGACTGAAGAAAAACATAAACAAAAGATTGGCAGGAAACAAAACATGATATCTGAATATTATTGTAAGCATTAGATTAGTTAACGCCAAAAACTCGATCACAAATTCAGGATAGCTCATGGAGATATTTTTAATTTGTCGCGATAAGGTAGCAACAATTCACATAGAAGTTTAAATAAATGTTCTATACTTAAACATCATACTATTATACAGAGCTATTTTGCGTCCGGGTTTCACCTGATCAGGGCTGGATTTCATGTGTCCCGGGTCGACAATATCCGGGGTTTTATGTTGATGCTTTTTTCTTCAATAAATTATCGATTTGAGTTTCATATTTGCCGAAATAATTAGAATAATGTAATAAAAATAATTGCCATAATTATTTATACTTATCAAGTGTACTAACTGCGATATATATGTTTTTAGAGTATAAGAGTTCATTTGTTTTGTGAGAGTAACGTCTGCAATAAATACATAGAAGTTTATTTATTTCATTGAGAGCAGAGCTTACCTATTTAACCGAAATAAATTAAATTTTTGTTCATATGTTTTAAGCCTTTATTTTCTTATAATTCTGTTTCAATGTATTATTCAAGGTTCCATCCAAACGTGGTACATTTCAGGATGGTCGGCACCGATGATCTTTCCTTGCACCTTCTGATTACAAGATAAGCACGCTAATAAATATTATGCCTCTTTGGTATAATCATTATGTTAACATAAGTATGCAATTTTAAATATTTACATTGAAAATTGCATAATCTTACTTTGCGGTGCGTAGAAAATATGAATTTCGTTTTAGTGGTTCACCAGTTGAAAAGTTTGAAATTCACTGCTTTAACCCATCAGCGAGACGCCCCTGATTTTATCTAAGTTACTACCAAGAAATGTATTCCTTTCTACGCTACCAGGATCGCCTATCGACTCAAAATAATCTGTCCTATAACTCGATCTCTCGTAGAACAGTATATATTTTGTCTAGTATTATACAGCGTGTCCGTGAAATATTGGCACAAACTTCGGGAGTTGATTATTTACAACATAACAAGGAATCCTTTCAAGAATTTTCGAAACATGAGTAGTTTTGGAGCTACAGGAACTCAAAATTAAAGCTGACCTAACCAATTGCATCATATCTCGATACAATATTAGGTAAGTAATCGTACAATAGATGTTTGTACACTAAATACATATTAATTTCAATATACGTTATTAAAGGAACTATACATATTATTGGAAATGTAGATTTATTACTTTTAAATACTATAAGAACGGCACGCATAATCATTAAACGTAACACAACTATATCAAACGAACATTTCCTATAAAAAACTGTTTTACTAATTAATACAACAATGTACACAATTCTTTTAAAAGAACGTTAAATTAACCTATTAAATTTATAACAAAGAAACATTTGTCATTATGAATCGAAATAAGAGGTTATTTGTAACGATGACGCCTGTAGCTTCTATACTATATATGTTCCGAAATTAGTTCAAAGGAACTTTTCTTCTTGTTTCGTTGTTAATAATCCCCTCCCGAAGTTTGCGTCATTATTTCAGGGATACCCTGTATATAAAGTGAAACATTCTGGTTTATATTTTTCTTTAAACTTGTATTTAAAAGAAATCCTCGAGCCAAACGCAAAAATTTCTTTAGAAAAATAAATATAAAAGAAACTTGGAATTGAGAGAACTTGAGATGGAAATGTACTTTGATAAAAAAAAAAAAATAATAATAATAATAATAATAATAATAGAAAGTGCTCACAAATACATTAGGATTTCAGGTTTATTAATATCAATAAGAAGTGTTGAAACCAGCTTCAAGATCTGATGTCCCGAAAAGAAGATAAAGAAATAGAGAAATAATTGTCTTTCAGCTGATTTTGAAATCAGGATATTTCATTCTTTTGCGAGATATAATTTACAACTAGAATATTTTTAAAACTCCGGAAGGTTAAACCTTTCACAAAAGCCTTAAGATATAATTATTCTAGTCTTCAGTCAGACATTATATTTATCCTAACGAGAACTTTAACAAAGGTACCTAACGAGAACTTTAACAAGAGTAATTACTTCAATTTATTTCTTTTCTAGACATCAGAGAACTATTTTCTGTTTTCATTTCACCATTAGAAGTCTCTGCATTCACAACACATAAATAGATGATATTACACTTATGCACGCTACTGCATGAAACAAATTAGTTAAGTGAAAAGTTTTACAAATATTTTGAATCTTCAAAATTTGTATAAATGTTCTTTCTATGTATTGAGAAACGTGACCAATTGTAAGCACGATTATAACCCATAGTGCTAATAAAGGCAATAACTAACAAATACATTTTAGTCGTAGAATAATTAGAATATGTTTTCCAATCACCTAAATCCTAAGTCTAAGATGATAATCAACCAGTTACAGCTTAAGTCACAATGCTCTCATGTATAATTGACAATATACTACTGAATCCACAAATTACCATAGGTGAACAAGTAATTAATTAGTATCAAGACATGATGAAACAACTCAAGTACTATTATCATGTAAAAACAGTGAAATATAACATAGGTTTCGGACAATGGGTTCTACTATAGTACGTGAACCCTGTCCATAATAAAACGAAGATGATATTTTCAATTAAGTATGGATATTTTAAATCTTAAAAGCAAATATTACAATGACACTGACCTAAAAAATATTTGCGACCCTGCCAAATTCATTGTGAATACCATGTGATATACTATGGTCAGTTAATTCAAGTTTATACCACTCTGAAACAACTGAAAGATAATTCTCAAAATCTTTTGAACGTGCGAGCAAAAGACATAGACTATGATTATGCCTTCAAAATTCTCAAGAGCACTAGAATCAATCATTTGTTTCATCCCTTTCAGACCTGCGATTCTTGACAGTACATATCATATATAAAAAATCCGCAATTTGGGTGCCATATCCTTTGAGCTTTTCTCATTAAATCATCATAAGTCGCTATAGACAATATCTTCAACGTGTTGTACAGAATATTAATGAGGATCTGTGACCCCGTTTTCATATACAATTCTCGCATCGTTTTCGAAAAATAGTAACTGAAAACTGGCGAATTAAACATAAGACATTTAAGAATGAATTAAAGCATTTTGTTTGATTTTGAATTTATCACTGCGAGCACTAAACAACATTTTTACAGGGGCACTGGAAAGCAGTGGGGAATTATGCTAACAAACACTTTTTTGAATGAAGGAAAATAATAAAACGCTGATTGCTTTGTCTTTCTGCTTTGAAGGTAGTTCGACGGCCTGGGCCTTAGATGTCTAAATTTCAATAATGAAATTGACATTCTTCATTGCCTTATTTGTTGCTCTTTGACGATAGAAAGTGGAAAAAAATCCTGCAAAAAACATGGACAAGTTGTAACGTCATCGCTATGAGAAGTGAAGCACTATTCTAGAAAATATTGTTTTGCGTGATTTTCTTACTTGTTTCCAAAATTGTCAACACACATAAAATAAAATAAAAAATGAAAATTGTAAAAGTTGAATTAAAATAATTTAACCATGCGAATTACTAACAATTTCAAAGCATCCGGTCCTTTAATAGCATTTGAGGGTCACAACAATTTATTTTTAAAAACAATGGTTGGCAACACTCAGAACTACAACGGCTGATCATGACGGTTTCGGCGGCTCTGAGCTAGACAATCCAATCCTCTCCAATCACAACATCATAACATGACAACCACGTCTATGCCCCCTTGTGTTTCAAATTATCGATTTGCGAAAACGGGTTTGGGACCCTGACAACGAGGCTTTTGGAAGCGATGAGAGCCACCGTATTTTTTCTATTGTATTGAATAATATTTATGCTAAGGTTGATGCTGATACGTCTGACATAATAGAAGTTATTTGAAAAATCGAGTTGTATAGGAAATAGAATGGTAACATGAACAATTGGAGTGGTTTGGGACGGGGATACCCACAGAATCTTTCTATTATACATAATAATACGTATGCCAAGTTTGGTCCAGATAAGTTGAAATGAAATGCAAGTAATTGGAAAGATGTATTTACAATCAATAGGTTGGCAACAGTGACACTGCGGCTAGGGCTAGCATACGTCTGGGTTTAGTCAGACAGTCAGGGATTTCATGTGTCCGGAATAGCGTCCGGGGCTGAGAAAAATTCGGAATCTTATGTTGTTTCAATAAACTATCGATTTTCGGCTCAGACTTCCACAGTAATAAACAAAATACGTTAGAGGCAGCACTGAGAATAGCGGTACAGAGAATAATGTAGTTTATATGTAATAATTTAATGAGAAGTGATGGACAATGTATGCAATTTTCTTTAATATGCGAAGCAGTCAGACAGAAACAGTTTAGCAATCTGCCTTATGCTCTGTGTTGGTACCGAATTACTAATGTTTATGTATAAGTTTAAAGTGATCAGGTTTGGCTTCTCAAAATATGGTAACACTACCCCGTGCACCAGTCAAGACTGTTCAGGCAACGCTAAGGTAGTCTAGCCCAAAATTTTTGGAACAACATCTCAGCCACATCTCTACACTGTGTGTTTCATGAGATATATTTTGTGGATAGGGGTTGTCAACACTGACAACGGGGAATTTAGGATGGGATACCCACAGTATGTTTATATTCTGTCTTATACAGAATATGACAAGTTTGGGGCAGCAAGACATAATGTAATAGAAGCAATTAAAGAAAATATGTTATAGGCAATAGGGTAGCAACACTGGCAAGTCGGACATAGGTACCCACATTATTTTTGTATTGCGTCGAATAGTGTTTATGCGATGTTTTGTGCAGATAGGTATAACGGTATGGAAGAATTTTGAACAATTGATTTTTAATTGGTTGTCAACACTGCACCACTCAACATGGCTCTGAGATAGTCTAACCAATGAATTTCCAACAGCATCTCAAGCAACTCTCTACACCTAAAGATTAATAAGACATGCATGCTTTCTTAAAAATGTATAACTAGAAGGAAAAGGAAGCCAAACGAATGGCATTGATCTCAAACAAATGTAAAATATATAAATAAGATTGGTAAGAAAATAATGAGGAGAAATTCTGGACAAACATCTGAACGATGGAGGACAAATATTCTACATTAGATTCCCATAGAAAAGAAACGACCTAGAAGAGGACCAAATGCAAAGTGGATGAAATCAACCATTTTCCAGGAGCTACTGTGGAGTAATTCTCTCTCTCTCTCTCTCTCTCTCACTAGGTTAAATTTTATTTGGCGTATACGAAGGGAGTTGTTTTCAGTTCCGAAAGAGAAGAAGGAATTACAAATTTTATCAAGTTTTAGAGAGCTTTTAGTGCATTTGCTACGTCTTTGTTTTTGTCGAATGGATGACGGTAATCGTTTCATATTTCACTGTGACTTGGATTATTCCTGAGAGACTTCAAAGAAGGGAGGATTAACGCAAATGATCAAACTTCGTCGGAGTAACAGGAAAAGTTTGTTAGAATTTTTAGTCTTCATTGTGAGACGCTCATTCAGAAGAGGATATTTACATGGAAGTTCGGCTATTCTTTAGTTCAAAAAGAACCTCAAACTTCTTTACGCTACCACCTTTTGTTTTCTGACTTTTTGTTCCCCTAGTAACGTTCGACAATTTCCATCTACAAAGAAATTAAAGTTATGCATTGTCGTTCTTGTATAAGAAATATAAACTCACATGCATCCTTATAAATAGTTGCTATAAGATAATAATTAGTTATACTCTCGATACACATTTAATTGTTGATTAAAGCAAGACCCCTAAATATATATATTAGGGTTACCAACCCGAAGTTGATCAAAACCCGGACACTTTATTTATTTCAGTTTGGAAACCTACAGGCAACACTTGCTTGCCGCTTGCTGAGATTTTGGTGTTTTACGGATTGCTCCTAATCAGGATATTTCACACGCAACACACTCAGAATAATCACTGAACTCACTTCACTATTATCTTAAACAGTACTTGAGTTATAAACACATGAATTTCAACAATTCACAAGGTATTTGTTATAATCTCGAATGTCTACTACCTAAAGAGTTTTACGAAAAGTGGCCCAGTGGCCGACCTTTAAATATAAAGTTAAAGGAGATTGAGGAAATATCATCCAGAGCAGGGCTTCGAATTCAAAACTTGTAAAGAAATTGTATTTTCTCAGTACAATTTACTAAAGTCATTTAAGACATTTTAATGATTTAAAAAACAAAATTCAACAAAAGCATAAGTTATAATTCAGCTACAAATTTCTGGCTCAAATCAGCATAGAAACCCATGGTTCATACCAAAGATAGCTAGACAATAAAATAGGTCTATAAAGAAATACTTTTATGTTGGCTTCAAGTTAGTATTTACTGGATTAATAATTTACCATTTAATGTGCTATGATTAATCTAGTATCCATTTGACACCTAATACATTTGTATACATTAAATTATGTCTAAAAATGAACCTTTGAAAAATAAGAAGCGTGTAACCATTTATTTTGGGTCAATGTCCAAACATTTCTAGCGCTTTGACAAGGACCTATTTGGAAATAGACGCATCATATATCCACTTTGGATCTTCCTTGTCATCTGCCCTGAATATACATACATACAAATGTGAATTCTACATCATGAAACACAGGAATATCACTTTCACTGATAATGCCTTTGAACAGTTTGTAATAGAAGTTTAGGTATCAAACATATTCATGAAAATATAGGAAATTGACTTGCATAATAAAAGAAATGAAACTACTGTAAATTGATCTGAATTAAATTAATTTAAAAAGACACACGAACTGTTTAGTCTAATCACTATAGAACGGGGAACATTTAAAGATATTTAGGAAAGGCAGGACAGAACGACAGATTAATAAAGAGGACCTGTCATCGGAAAGGACGATGTGTAATAACCTTGTTTTATAATAAATAGAATGTAGTTTTCAAATCGTAAAAAAAAGATTAGTGATAAGGGGAAATTTCAAATAGATATTTTCGGTTTAAAGCGGAAATTTAGACACCCTTAGAAAGTTCTCTATTCCAGCAAACAACAAACCACGGGACAAAGAAAACAGCTTCCAGTTTTAAGTGATATGGTACAATGAAATCTATATAGCAAATGCGTTGTCTCTTCACTGGCTGACAACGACATCAGTCTTCGCACTGAGTTAGATTCACTCGTTTATCAGTGTTTGAAACGAAGATTGCAAGTGCATTTTTTTAGTATGGATACTTACCTGCTTTGAAGCTAGTGTATTTCCTAGAGAGAAGGTAAATTTGATAGAGTACTACTTTTCTTCTTATTGTATTGCCATGATACATAGTGATTACTTATAACTTTTATAAGTTATAACTTTTTAAACAGTCCAGGCGATATTTAAAAAATTGCATTAGGAAGATTATCGTACATTTAATTTATGTTCACTTGAATAGTGAAAAAGGCCCATAACCAGAGGGCAAAGGCTGATCCCCGTCTAGAACGATCGTGAGTCCTCTAGCGTATCGTAAGTCGGACCTTCATTATCAAAATGGAGCTTTTTTTTTTTTAGAGTTTAAAATAATAGTAACTTCATGCTACAACATTTCCTCTGTAACTTCCTCTTTTTGTGTGTGAAATATTTGTGCTCCTGCTACAATGCCCTGTATACGTGAGTAAACTCTGTGTTTACCTTATTTTTCACACACTCATATACAATCCTTTGTCCCCCCAAAACTTCGGCTGAGCCTATTACGGACCTGAGTGAAAATAATGATATTTTGACGATAGATAATAAATGCTAAAATGTCAACCTGTTTTGAAAATATTATCATACATCATTTATGTATTTTGTGTTCCTAGCAAGATGTTATCTACAGAAAGTTAAAAACTTGCAAGACTGCAAAGCTTCGCTGATACTAATATAAACGAAACCACTTAAACGTGAAACATATACTGTATTTAAATTTTATTACAACAATTATTTGCAAAACATATTTGCAATCTAAATTATAGGGCAGGATAAATTCACCTTCACTTTTCCGTTCGTACACATGATGCTAATAATTTATTCAAGACGAACGAAATCTGCGATAGCAATAATCTACAAATTTCAATTTAAAAATGATGGTTACGGTACAAATTTCAGATACTCTAGTACCACATATAGAAACACAAATTTTGATTTCATGTTTCTAACACCACTGAATGTTCGCCACTAAACAAGGGCACTCAACAATTACACGTTGTCTAAAAGTTGATACAACGTTGATTGTTCGACTTTTCAATGGTATTCAGCGATGACACGTTGTTAAAACATTTTGTCGTTTATACAGCTTTGAATAAAATTTAAGGGGCGAACTTTCATCAGTGTGGCTAACGTGAAATGAAGATTTATGCTACTGCACATCACATCCTTTCAACACTAAATAAATAAAATAGAAATTTCACAGGATCAAAGCAATATTTTTCTGTATAATTATCTGTACAAAAACCCCTTCGGGGTAAAGGGAAGGGTGACGCAAGAATTCTACTCACAAAAGAAGTGATATCAATTTTCCGAATGACTGTCTCTGTGTCACTATAGTGAAAGTGTTTTCTTTGTAATAAAATTAAGATAACTAGTATCCTCCCTTCCGCCATACTGGCACAAAGAAAGTCACTCGCAACATTTATATCACTTTCTGTGTGAGTAGAATTCTTGCGTCACTCTTCCCTTTATCCCTAAAGGAATTTTGTATAGATATCACTTATTTTGTAAGGCTGCCTATTAAAATAAAGTGTATAGTCTTCATTCAAAAGGTCGATTTTGGACCATTGTAGGCTCCGTATCTCGAAAACCGTAACTCCTATCGGCCTGCAATTGACCCCCCAAAACACCAAGGTACTAACCATTTGGGGCTAAAGCAAAAGGACACACAGAATGACAGACACATATTTCTATTGATTGCGAAAATTTTGTGATTCGGCCAAAATAAAAGTTATAACCTTTGAAAGCTTTTAACGATTTTGACGTGTGGTACGCCGTTTGAAAGGTATTGAAGCGTAGATTACGATTCAGAAAGTTTCGGCGCACTACATGGTCTGGAGTCAGTGTAGTAATCACAAATGTGAAATTATAATTTCTTTTCGAACCGCCCTAGGGGGGTCTTAAGGAGGTTCTACCGACCCCATTTTTTTTCTGTGTCTTAGTATGACAAAGAGCTTTTAAATGCAAGTTCAAGCATCAAAATTGAGCTTATAGTTCGCTAGATCTCAAATTAGCTGTATATATGCGAGTGCCACTAACAGACTCGTTTGCCATTGTCACTCGAAAATCTACCGATTTTCATGATAACCGAAGCAAAGATATGGAATGTAATGTATAAAATGTACATTTTATAATAGCACTGAATTTATAATTAAGATAAACATTGTCAGAACTCCATTAGACTAATAATTGTGACTAATAAAACAGTACTCTCATTCTAAAGGCGGTTAATTGTTTTATTTTCTTACCATATTCAGAATAGTACATTAGTATTAACATTTTAGTTGAAACGTGGCCAGTGGACCTTTCATTCCCTCAATCCATAAATCCAAATTTGTTCTTAAATGCTGAAGGATCTATTATACGTTAGTGTTGAAAACGTAGACTCCATCAAGACTCCATCAATAAAATTCACGAACTTGGAAGGGAAGGAAGATTGAGTCCTTCTATCAACCATCCTGACAGAGGGCTGTGCTTCAAAGGCAATATTGGAGGATTACAAGTTACTCAGTGTCACTCTGAGAATGCAATGATAGTACCAAAGATGAGGGTTTTTTTTCGCTAGTTTTGCACAGTTCCTTCTTAAACGACGCTTGCCCAAAGAACGCATCACTGAGATATGTTACGGATTTCTGGACCAGAGAAAATGATTGAATTCAGCAAATAAAAATAATGTTGTTTTCTATCGCATATTCCCTTATCTTCCCATTGATAAAGAACTATTCTATTAAATTAAAAGTTAAGATTTGCTTTAGAAGACAAGAGAGAATATAGTTAATTGCAGATTGTACATACCATTATTAACCATTGTTTTAAATTACCTGCAGAAACGATTTTTGAATGAAAATGCCTTTCCAGTTCTTCGAAGTTGTCTTAACATTGATCTCTTGTGGTTAACTTCAGAATTGATTGATCGATTTGATTATGTTTACTGTGGTTTACGCAATGGTACGCTCTCGGAAGTTAATTTTTTCCTTAATTTGGATCACGGCTCTTTTCCTAAATCTGTCAAAAGTTGATTCCCTTTTGAACATTTTTCTTGTAATACTCGAAAGAATAACACCATTTGTACGAAGTCTAAGCGAATGAATGTTTTTGTAGGTTTAAGGCCTTCACCAGGGAAGTAACCACAGTGTTACGAGATACCGCGTTGTGGGTGGGGAGAGGAAGGTGTTCAGGATATATGTCAAATGAGTTAATGGCAACCAAACAAATACAGCAAGACAAGTTGCCTCAAGTACGATTTTGAAACTTTCTCTTACTGTTGCTAGGGAAACGTTTATGCCTGAACGAGAATTTTCACGCCGGCTTTAGAAAATCTTCGTTTTCAAAATCTTGCAACACTCTTCTGCGCATTTGAAGTATAATTTATACATCCAACAAAAGTTTAGTGAAATTCGATGGGGAAGATGCTGCTAGCAGGGCCCTAGGACAAGGGATCTAAAACGTTTACTTGCAGGGGGCCCACAAAATTCTAGTTTCGTTACTGACCTTCCCATTCCTCTTTCTTGTAGCAAGCTTATATACATGATGGTCTTAATTTAAATACAGAATGTTCTTCTAAACACTGGAGTATTAATATTTAAAATTTAACTCTATATTTCTTTGCGGATAACTAGAAACAATAACGTGCTTATATTATGTACTTTCCCATGTTCCTATTTTATTAACTTTTAATAAACTTCACTTGTTGCTTCAATAGTTAACTAGTTAAGGTGAAATCTTGTAAGTTAATTTTGACCCACTTTTGCACATCCGATCGACTTGAAAATTTGAACGCACTTTGCACATACTTCCGACGATTATATTTTCATATTCTATTACGCGTTAGTTTTCAGCGCTGCCACTTTTGTTTTCAAAAATATGTTTCTTTATTTATATGAAACTTTCGGACGTTTAATAATTAAAATTAGTACAAAGATTAATCAAAACAGTAGCAAAATAGTATGGGTGTCTCAGTTCCCAAGCAATCTAGTTGTCAGTGTTGGCAACCATTTTAAAAAAAAATCAATATATACAAATATCTGTATTTATACGAAACTACACGCGTCTATTGATTTATAGAAAATTTTGGAAACATTTCCATTTGGTACTGGCAACGGTCATAGATTTAATCTTGATCCCGCAGGGCTTCTTAGTTGTCAGTCTTCCTAACTAACTTCATAAATAACTATCTCCGAATCTGCCCCAAACTCGGAATTTAGCTACTGGAACAGGTCGCGCAGGTATTCCAGGCACCAAAGTTGTTATTGTTGCCAAATCTTGCACTAAGTCAGAAAAATTTGATCTTTCAAAATTAAGTGACAAGACTCCATGCAATAATGACGCTGTAGAAGAAACGGAAAGCATGCTAAATTTTAAAGTAAATAATCTATAGTAGTAATAAAGATTAAAATCCTGGATGATTAAGAAGCATATAGATTAATTATAGTATTTAATTTTTTTTAATTAAAATGTGTTCAAAGGAAGAACAATAATTTGTATATCGGTCTAAATGAATGCTAAAGAATATTTTCCTCGTATGACTTAAATAGCAGCGTGGTTTTAAGATATTGAACTTAACCAGACTAAAACTGAAGATAAAATCAGGTCGTTGAGCAACACGTTTTTGTATAACTGTTAACATTCAGTACTAACGACCCACACTTTTACTTTTAGTCATACGACTGAAATCTTCTAAGGCTGTCATTTAGGTTTGTATCAAAAAATATTATTTTTCCTCTTCAGTATATTTTAATAGATGCATATTTTAATATATATATGCACTAAATACAAATATTTGAGTTATTCCCTGTTGTTTATTACAACTGTTGGCTTTTGTTGTTATTTAATGTGTTACATGTTGTTTTAAAATTTTAATTGTTGTCATTTAAGTTGCTTGGACATAATTATCCCCTCCCCCATTTTGAAACGTTTATCCTGAAAGACCTAAGCAGCGGAAGAAAATGAAACACATACCTACTTATTAAGGAAATAATATCATTTACTGATATGTAATCAGATCTTTCGTAGACTATCATTATCACTACAAATGCTAGTGACAAAAACACTGAATTTTACACTTTTTAGCCGTTTTTCGATAGTATTTATAAATGTTTAACATCAATCATGAACACCAGCTTGCAGCCACCAATTCGCGAGCACTATCAGTTTTTGAGTGATGTTATGACATGCTTTGCATATCACTCCTTGGGGAATACCAACAATAGCTTGTTTGATGACCCGCTTCAACTGTGGTAGTGATCGAGGTTTGCGGAGAAAGACTGTTCCCTTTGACTAACCCCACAAGAAATAGTCAAACGCTGACAGATCTGGGGATCGAGCAGGTCATGCTTACTTGTTACAGAAAACAACCAACACTTGTAAATATTGTCAGCAAAGGCCACAAATGTTATATTTAGTGATTTTGCTTATGGAAATTATAGTGAAATTGATTGTATACTGAAAAATCAAATTGCTTGTCTGTAAATGATATTTTTTTCTTTAATAAGTGGGCCTGTGTTTTTTTATTTTCCACCAGTGGTTTGTTTATTTAGGATAGATGTTTCCAAATGATTATATATTTATGCCCCACTCTTTATGTTTCGTTTTCAATGAAATGTAGCCAGTTCTGCTGTATCTAGAAATATGAAACATGAAACATTCTTTCATTATGTTTCTCTATATGTTAGAATCATCTTCGTTTCTCAGAAATAAATTTTCGTTCTTTTTATCTCGTTGAAGTGAAAAGGTTTGATTCAGAAAATTAGAACTGAGAACACAGTAAAATTCCAAATGATGAAACTCAGTAGATAACAGTATTAAAGGGAGGAAGACTAGGATGCTGCGTATCTTATCCAAACGCATCAAAGGGAAGCGTTATTTGAAAAGCAGAACATCTGGAAACTCCATTTCTTCATCCCTTTTTCCTTCTCTTCTTCAATCTGTTTAAATTCAATTCCTTCCTTTCACTTCCTACTTTCGTTCTATGCTTTACCACTCATCCAATCAGTAACCTTGGCCTCAATAAATCTAATCCAGTTTGTGATACCAAAGTTTTACAACAGGGTCAAAAGCATATGAAAGTCTGAGGAACGTGCTTTTTTACCATAAACATGGAGAAGAATTCACTGACAGTGAGAGATATGTGTCTTGAATACCAAACAAAAGAGTCGATGGATATGTAGTGTTTCTTACCACTTCGAAATTTCTCAGAAAATGTGCATGGTGGCGGTGATAAGAAGGAATAATAAAGCAACTGAGAAAATTCTACTCTCCTATTATTATAACAATAATAATAATAACAATTATTATTATTATTTTGACATCAATGGTATAAGGCTTTTGCTGTATCTATCTACAAGGTCGGTGGTAAAAGACAATCATCAAGCTTCAGGCAACAACTATATTAAATTGTGTAGCTACACTATTTGAAACTATCATTTGTAGACATTTACAGTTTAATCTGAAAGACGAACTAAATGACTATCAACATGGTTTTATCCCTAGTAAGTCAGTATAGACAAATGTATGCCAACTATGAAACACAATACAAGGGATTACCACTTACTAACAGATCTCAATGGAACTTGATCTACATTGATCTTGCTAAAGCCTTCGATAGTGTTGATCATTCTATATTACTTGATGAACTGAGTAGTAGTGGCACATCTTTAACTTGTATTACATGGTTCAAAAGTTATTTAACTGACAGAACTTTTATAGTAAAATTAGGTAATGTTATATTCAATGAGTTATCTATAACTAATGGTATACCTCAAGGATCGCTCTTGGGCTCTCTAATATTTAACGTATTTATTAATAACATTGGTACCGAAATAAAAAATCTGAAACTCTTGATGCTAACGACCTAAAAATAACATAGAAATCAACAGTACAAGGGATAACAAATTGGTTAAAAAAGAGCTATATTGTATAGTTCACTGGTGTTCAGTTAGCAACATGGAAATTAACTCCCTCCCAAAGATGTATTTCTTAAACTAATAAAGTACAATATTATGCAATCAGTTAAAAGGTAAGCAATGTGAACGTAGTTAGACTACTTGGTATTAATGATCTTGGAATCTACCTTGACTCTAATTTAAAATTTGGTACTCATAGTACCAAAATAACCAGTGTGACTAGAAGGCTTATAAGTCATATCATCAATCAGTGAAGTGATATTACTTTAATCAGCACGTATATGACATTATACAAACTTTTAATGAAACTACAAGTAAAACTAGAATAAGTATCCCCTGTATGAAGTGACTTAACGGAGACGGTGTGTGACTAAATCGAATTTCTAAAAGGAGTTTTGTTAGAGTCATCTGTTTCAAATTAAAGTTGCCATTTTTTATATGACTATAATTGAAGACTTGAATTGCAAAACATCTTAAGTCCAGTTTATTCTTATTTTCATATTTTCTGTTCGCTGGCTATGTTCTAAGGGCTATCCACTTGCATAATATAACATCCTAACTTCAACTCACAACCTTTTTTAACATAAAATAATTTTAGCTGAAAAGAATAACATCCCAAGTTCTTCGACTGTTTTTTATTTGTTCCTTCTGTAAGAAATACGCCGGTGGACCTTTTGCAATTCAGGTCTTCAATTATTGGTGTGATTTTTTTAACACTGAAGGATTAGAACATAGAAGAGAATATACTAACAAAAAGCTTTAGGAAAAAATCTTGTCTAAGGAAATTCAATAGATTATATTGAAAGGTTGAATTTTGTGGTAACATTGTATAATACCAGAAATTTCATTTTCATACTTCCGGTAAATACAAATGAAAATTTACTCAATCGTCTTATTGACAATATTTAATATATATATATATATATATATATATATATATATATATATACTCATAACTAAGTGAAAGTAGGTTATAATAGATTTTTTCGGTTAGAAATTGTAAATTTAATTCTCAATGCAGGTAAAGATTTTGGTAATTCTTGGATTGATAATAGGTATTGGTGTATTTTTATGTATTTAATATTGATATTAAAGGGTGAAAAATATGTGACTGGACTGGGGATTGAACTCGGGATCTTTAGGTTACCGTCCCAATCCGCTACCAACTGCGCCACCCAGTCGCCGTCCCAATGCGCTACCAACTGCACCACTCAGTCGTTTTAGGGACAGTAACCCAAAGGTCCCGGGTTCGATCCCCGGTCCAGTCACATATTTTCCAATCTTTAATATTAATTGTATATGTACCTATAGAGTCTTGAAATACAGAAAAAATCGGAAGTTGCCTCCATTTCAACTTTGAAAAGTATTTAATATTGTTTAAATATTTTATTATTTGTACTTATCTATGCTACAACCAAAATTGTTTTATGACTTTGTGCTTTATTGGCACACAGCTATTCATAGTACGTGAACAAATATTACATTATATTATTATTATTATTATAGAATACCAATATCAAACTTAATGAACATTCAAACACATATTTATTAATTAAATCAATTATTAACCAGTTTATATGGTGTAACTCAGTCGAAATCTGAATTAAATGTTAAATAATTAAGTTATTATAGTTTCTGATTTGCATCATTTAAAATTTTATTTCTAAAAATATCTAAAATGTTTACTTATTTCATTGTTGTATAAATTAAAAATAAGAACGATTTATTCATTTCAGTATTATAAACGAGGATTACCAACCAGATCATCTTTTTACCAGTGGGGGCGAAATCGTGGATTTATTTCTTCCAATGGAGAATATCTTAGCTAAGATTGGTAGACAAATATGGCTGCCTTTCTTTAAAAATCTTATTAAAAAAATGGAAGAACAGAAGAGTTTCTTACTTTCAAATTTCAGTTTTTACAAACACGTTTCACAAAATTTGACATGCTTATTGTATCTTTCTATCACGTAATAAAATGTAATGAAAATTGACAGTGTTTAGCAAATGATAAACCATTTCCTTGATATTTCGGTAACGAACTTATTAACAAAATTAAGAATGCATAAGATAGAAGGACGAACATGTCGAATTCGGGATTTTTAACCTAATCAGTAGAGAATGGTAAACATTTAAATTTTAGACAAGGAGGGAGGACAGGAAGACAAGATAAACATAGGAGGACATGGATAAACAATCCTGTGTAAACAAAGGATTGACTGTTTTTTAATTTATATTATCTCGACTCCTACTGAAGACTACCTTCATACAATATATATATATATATATATA
>JAGDQP010001696.1:106828-117008 GCA_022664845.1 Lepisma saccharinum
ATATATATATATATATATATATATATATATATATATATATATTTATATCAGTTCAGTGGTTTCTGAGTCTACTGATAACTACGTTTTAATTTTGTTATTTAGATAATTAGAAATGGCTTGCTTTGTTGCATGAAAATAATCGAGTTGGAACAAGTTTAAGTATTTTTCACCAGAAAGCAGCCTGTTGAAAATCAACAGAGTCACGTAGCGTTAGTTTTGAAATGTCGCTTATAACAAGCAGAAAATTATTTTATTGTTATTATTATTAATATTGAGTTACGTTTCCAGTACGGGTGGTATTGGAGGAAAAAATTAAAAACATATCGGAAATTTAAAGTTTAATAAAGAGTTCTTCAAAATATGAGCTAAAAATGAATGACAAATTAGAGGAAAGCTAAGACACCTAATAGCTCAAGTGTTTAGTCCACTTAAGAGCAGAGAGTGTGTGTGTATGTGTGTGTGTTTCAAAATAGCCATATGTGGTTAAGCTAAAAGAAATACACTTTGTCGTCATACTGGAAGATATTCAAACCAATGATCATCTCAAAGAACAGCAATAAGCATTGTAAACTTTGTAGGCATCCATCAATAAATTACACTTCAGGTAGTCACGATGTCTTGAATGGTTAATTTAAAGTTCTAAGTTTAGCTATACATTGTAATGAAACCCAAATGAAATAGGCTTATGAATTTAAGTATTGTAGATGCAAATTAGCCGTCAATTGTTTTCACGTATTGACACTATACAATTTTATAAGGTACGAGAACCCAATATAACCCAATCATTGTATTCGTTATAATGTGTTAAATCCTACAGATTGTTGTGACTGTGTCTGTATAAGGTGTATAAAGAGTGTTTTAGACAGATCCCTATAGACGGAGTCGCCAGGGTTGTGGACAGAGAACGTTGAGTAGAAACAACCTATAGTGTTATTACCCTACTATATATCATATACCATTACAGTTACATCTTCAATTATCAGTAAATGACTTATCAAGTTGAAATTGTGTTGCAAACTGTTCCAGTTTTTTCTTCATTTGTTTTGAAAAATGTATAACGTTTTTTTGCCTCGAGCTGATTGGAGAGAGAACTCAGAGTTCGCCATTAATTCGGAACTGAAACTCCACAGAGGAGAACCTTAGAAATATGGTTTTAAAACAGTGGAAAGGCTTGGCTGAATTTAAAGTGAATGAAGATTTATTCTGGTTCGCGAGAAATGGAGTAGAGCTGACCACGAAATAAGAAAAAGAAATGATATATAAAGAAAAAGGAATGTTGGAGAGGCAGAGAGAGAGAGAGAGAGAGAGAGAGAGAGAGACAGAGAGAGAGACTGGGAGAAAAAAAAAGCAACAACGGGTGGTCTGTTTTATACTAACTATCTGTTTCTAAATCAAAGTAGATGTTTCTACTTTTATAATTAAGAAATAGCAATCAGCATCTTTCAAAATGATTGATGCGCCAAGTAGGTACTTGGCATTTGTTTTAGACGGTTTATTGATTCCCATAATGTTGGTGCATAACGGGTTAATTAAAGGGTGAAGAAAATTACACCAGGAAGGAAGTTAGTCAAGCTAAAAACATTCCTAATTAGGTTCATTCCTTTAAAGCTTTCCTTTAATCTCGGCTTAGTGTAATTTGTAACTTTATCCAGTTTCGCTTTAAATTCCCATCATCGACTCGTATCTTGAAATAGAAGTTGTATGCGTGTGCGAGGAAAAGGAAAAGCGGTATTGAAGATAGATAGATAGACAAAAAGATGAGAGGTTGCATGTGGGAGAGTTGTATGCGTTTAAAATAGACTAAAAGTGATTTTGAAAATCATTTACAAGCAAAATTAGTATTTTTTAAGAAGTCAATCTAAATGCACTGTATTACGTCTATTTATTTTGTACGAGGATTGTAGAGTAAGTCATTGCAACCCATTAATATTTCGACAATAAAAGAATGTATATAAATGTGTTATATACAAATGAAAGAGTATCCATAATGGATATTTTATTGGTAGGAATCATGAAAGAAAACCCAAGAAACCTGTGACATACACATGTATTAATCCCATGTTATAAAAACTTGTCTCATTATGATAAACCCTGCACTGTCCACAACACGCTTCAATCGATGTCACCGTGTGATTTTGACCTCATCCCAAAGATATAGCAACTACTACGGGGTAGACGATTTGCGACCCAGCCTGGACATCGAAAATGCTTAGCACCAACAAATCACCCGGTTGAGATATGTTGTAGAGAATGGTGCTACCAATGGTATTCGATGTCTTCCACATCACTGGCAGCGTGCTGTGGATAATGCGGGAGTTTATTTTAAGGGTTTATTATAACAGACAAGTGTTTGTAACATCGATGGCGGTTTCCTGTGGACAGCGCGGAAAATTATTTTGCGAGTTTATCATACTGACACGAGTATTTGCAACATGTGCATTAATACATGTGTATGTCGCCGAGTTGCTTGGGTTTTCTTTCATAATTCCTACCAACAAAATATCAATTATGGATACTCTTTCATTTGTATATAACACATTTTTATATATATCTTCCATTACCAAATATTGATTGGTTGCCATGAACTACTTCCCACGAGGAACTCATTTGATTTACACTAAATTCGCGTTTACCATTAACTTCTACTTTACGAGTGAATCATATCTATATGAGTATACGCAAGAAATACAATCTGTATGTATTTGCTAAATTTATCTTTATAGTGTGCACGGCAGGTACCCGTATTCTGGCAAAGATAAATTCAATTTTTTCTTTGTAAGAAATATAAGGTTTCGAATACTAACGGCGGCAAATTCTACTTCAGCATGTTTAAATAGAGATTTCCAGAAGGGTTCTAGATACACTGTAAAACTAGTGAAGTCTTGAGGCGTTCGAGACTTCGTGAATGACATCCCCTATTGGAGGAGATATAGCAGAATCCTAGATACACAGTGTATGTGAAAAGTTGATTAACTACAATACAGCATCTAGTCATTGAAATATTTTTTCTGCTTGTTACTTTTGCACTCGTATCCACTTCCCAACGCATGCTAGATCCTACGAGAAGACATATAAAGAAAAGCTGCATACATATTGGCTTCATTGGCGTTGTTCACTAAACATTCCCATTATCTCCATTAACCTTGACGCTTTGAATCTGATAAGACTTCGATATTTCCTTAGAACATTTTTGCAGTATTACCACTCAGAGTCTAATGAACATTAGAAATGCACTAAAATGAAATTTATCCAGCAAGCCAAATGACTACCAAGACGATAAATAATCGGGGATTTTGGTCTGGTCGGCCTCGGGGATAGGCGAAACCCAGAATAGTAGTCGGGATGTATATGGGAATGGTCGTCGTGCAGCTACAAGTGGCGTTTGGTCGTCGGGCCATTTCCGGGCCGCCGTTGCTCTCTGACTTGGCGGCATAGAGGCAAAACGTCAGCCAATACCCAGCACTTGATGGTGGGAAAAGCATGGGCTCACGTCCATTGCCTTAGATCGGGAAAAGACTGGGACTCCGTCTATTCGGTGGTCGGGAAAATGTTGGGGATCTGTCCATTTTCTGACCGTTTAAATCTGGAATTTATGTAACTAAAGTATCGGCATACCGTTGCAAAAGAATTCTTCCGGACGTCTAGAATGAAAGGAAAACCTATTTGACGCATCTCAGCTCAGCTGGACTGACACTGATTTTTTTTGTATCAATTTTGTATTTTCTAATTCACAATTCTGAAATGAAATTTCGTAACTTAGGGATTTCAGGGATTGTCTTCCATTGGATGTTGAGTACATTTGTATTGTGTTTGTAGTAAAATATGAAAAAGGGAAACGTGCTTTACATTTGTTAAAAACAAAGGTGCCTCTATGTGGAATTCGGGAGTTGTAATTTATTATTATTTTTAGCTATTGCTCGCAGCTTCACTCTATTCGAAAGCCGTCTTGGAGTATCGGGCTGTATGGTTAGGTGGATAAAGTACTCGAGATATTTTTTAAGGGTATCGGGTTCGATCATACCTCAGACTAACATTTTTTCTTGTTTTGAAAATAATAAGAAATTATATTTTTTCTTCATTTCTACTTTTGAAATATACCCTTGTTTTCTTCTTACCGAACATAAGTGAGATAGATTAGTTAAAGCCATAAACATAAATGTCAAGTATCTAGCTTAAACCTTTTGGCCTGCGCGTTGATATGCCAGTCAGTCACGACTTCTGTTTATACGTATAGAGTATTATTATTATAATTATTATTTCCTTTTCATGATATTTTGCCAAATTGCCTTATTCTCAAAAGATTACGAGTACTGACGTGATTTTTTTAAAATCTAGGATCTGCAGAACATTGACCTAGCCGCCGTAACTCAGTGGTATAGCGCTGGCGTAGCATTCGGGAGGTCGTGGGTTCAATCACAGGGGTCGACTATCTTGTCTGTGTTTTTTCAGGATTATTCTCAGTCTCAGCCGGCAAATGCTAGGATTTCACCTTCGGCATAGGCCCTGGCCACCCCCGAATCTTTTTTCCTCCCCATATCCCGGCCTAATCATTAGATGCCTAAAGGTAATAAATAAAATTCAAATTTAGAACATAGACAGAAAATTCTGAATTAACTGTTCTCTTTTACAGAACAAGTCATCATAAAGTATTCACTGATTCTGACAAAGAATATTTTTTGCAAACGTTTAATCAACAACTATTATGTAAAATAATTGTATTGCCATCAAACTTCTATATTTAACAACTTCTTGTCTACCTGTATATCTATATGTATCTTTATGACTTAGTGATGTATTTGCACCATGCTGTTCGTAACACATTAATAAATATTGCATTACATTATTATTATTATAACAAATGGAGTGATAGATATTTCACGTTGCTAATGAACGGCGAAAAAGAAACTTAAAATTTATACATACTGGTAAACATCGAGTTGCAGGTGTTAATAGTAGTACAATCACGAAATTGTGATGATCATCTGAATCTAGAAAAGGTGACAGTAATCCTGGTGCATAAATAGCAGTTTTATTGTATTTGCATTTTCTATGACGATTTGCTTTCGAAAAATTCTGTATAATGTAAAATAAACATCCACAGCTTCATGCACTTTGCACCATTCACTTTAATACGCTGTCATTGAGCCAGTCTTGCGTTCATAATAGACTATGTTGTGCCTATTTAATATCGTAGCGAAAGGATCAACCTTCTAAATGACTTAAGAAATATAGGTCTTCGACTCAAATACATCCTCAACGTTCTCTTTATAAAAGAAAAGACCAAAAATAACCTTGGATTATGTACTAAACTCTTTGGAGCTGGAGTAAATGAAACGTCGAAATGGAAAGAAGAAATTAGAGCTCTGTTCTCATTCAGATCACTTGAGAATTACTCTATAGAAACTTCATAATGAAGGTAAGGATATGATTTCTAGTAGAATAATGAAATTCCTAGAAAAGGCTTTTTTATTTTGAGCTCCCAGGTAAGTTATTTGTAACACACAAGAAGGTAGAAAGTATTCAAGAGTTGATGAGATATTTCATATCAGTGGCGGCTCGTGGTCCTAATTGTAAGTGAAGTGCATCCAAATAACAAATTTACCCATTCTCTATTCATCCCGAATTTCCTGGACTGACTGGTTTACCCGTGATACCGCTTATCATATTAAATGTTGATGAATATTTGCAGAGAAATTAACTGCTAAAAGTTGGGACCCACTATAAATATGTAAATATAGTTGAAGATATGATAAATTTCGCCGACGACTGAGCGTGGGAACAACAAACATGCCCATGTTAGTATACGCTCAAGAAAAATGCCGTACTTTGCTAAATTTCATTTACAAGAAGTCATTCGGCAGTGGAAAAGCTAATGATTTTGTAGAAGAATTTTCCACTTGTAGAACAGAGAATAAAGTACTAGACTGGCATAGTGTAATTTATACAGTATATTTATTGTTTCTTTGTATAAAGGTCATTAACTGAGAAGAGAATACTAAATAACTTCCTAACTTAAAATTTTCAAATCGAACATTCCACCCTTTAAATGTGAAGCAGGAAGAACGGAATAAACTAAAACACCAGTTGCATGAACTATCGCAGCGTAGGGATTTAAACTGAGACTTTGTCCTCCTTTTCAGAATACTATACTCATCGACGTAACGTTGTATTATTAATTTGTGGTTTGATACGCACATTTCCAATGCCGATATTAGACGGATTCAAATGAATGTACAGTGCATTAGTGACGGGGACCGAACAGCCATAACTCAGTTGATAGAGCGTCGGTTTAGCAATCGAAAGGTCTTGGGATTGTTCCCAGCGACCGCCATCCTGATTGGTGTTTTTCGTAAGCCACACTAAGCAAATGCCGGGATGGTAGTCTACTTCCAAACTTGGGATGGTAGCTACTGAACGAAAGTTGCCTAAATGCCATGCAAAGACAAAATCAGTGATGAAAATGGTATCCCGTGGAAATGCAAATGGAAAGAATAACTAGGCATATATTCTAGGTCTTGTAAATACGGAAAAGTGATAGCTTTCTCAACCCAAAAATTATTTCCATAAAGACACAACCAGCATTGAAGGACCTTCTTTATGCTGAGTGCTAAAAGTTTAATATTACTATTAGAGGAAGGCAATGGATAGAGAGAAAAAATTCGAATGAAATTAGATGATGGCCTGTTTAAAATATTCTTCGTGACATTTTCAGTTCTCAGGCTCCCCTAAATTCAACTTATTTTCTGCTTCAAAATTTATTATTCGAACAATACATACAGTGATTTTTCAGATGCAGTGCACAATTTTAGAGTAATGTTTGAAGTTTAGTTTAATTTACATTTAAATTACTGGCATCTAAGGTCTAAGCTCGTCATACGTCTGAAGAATGGCGTCCCTTGGCGAACATTTTATTACACCTGAAACGAGAGCCGAGCTGGTGTTCCTTAGTTGCCATCCCATTGGGAAACACCTACTTTCGAACCCACCAATAGGCCATCTTGGCTGATGTTTTTCCAGTTCTCGCGCTCTCGCATCAGCTTGATGCTGGGACAGTTCCTTCCTTTCTTCTACTTTCCCCATCTTGGCCTAATGTAAACAAAACATGACTAAAGACTATAAATAAAATTCAATTCAAATACACTCGTAACGAGATTGATACTGACTTTCAGGTGATGGTTTTGAAATCTTTAAACGAATAAAAAATTCCGTGCTTATAGAATATTTATCCTTGCTAATAAACGTTCAAGGCAATTAGAGCGTGACCTGTTCAATTAAATTAATTGGATTTTTCCTTAAGATACAGAGACTATTAGGCTTATGTGTCAAAATCACACAAAATTACTCTGCTGCTGAAATCAGGAACTCACAAAACAATATTTATTAAGATAAGTTATAAATGAGCTTACAAACTTATAAAGACATTCTAATATATATATAATTTATATTTCAATATTTACCAGCAGTCCAGCATTGATGTCTTAAGCGTATAATCACTCAGCGAGCTCAACTTCAGACGGAAATGAGATGAATAGAACGTCTAAGGTCTTTATTCTAGATGATATCCAGGAATTAATGGAGGAAATATAAAAATATCTGTCAGAACGCATGGATGTTCAAAGGTTTATTGAACTTGTGCTGGTTCCTTATCAATGATCTGTGGTGAAAGATCACTAGGCGACGTGGAGGGCATGTATAAATAAGAATGAAAAAAAATGAACGTAGCGGATGGCATATTTTAAATCTATATATTAGGACTAAAAATGCAATTAATATTTACACATATGGATAAAGTTTGACGAACACCCCTTCCTTTAGTTCCAACCATGAGCATCTTCGTAATTCTTCAAATCCATTCCACCACGCCTAACAAATCAGTGAAATCTCTAATATATCGAGTTATCGTAAACTGAAATATTCTACTTCTACCCAGAGTACATTTTAAGTAAGGTTAGCATTTTATAAAGATCAACCACTAACATAGCCATATATTGAGACTTGATTCTATAGCTTAGTCAAGGAGCTCATACAAAGCAGAAGTAGAATACATCAAATTCGTTGTATCTAGCATTGTGCGCCTGAATTAACTCACTTGGCACTAGGTCTATTACAGCTCTGGCATACATACTTATTCAAGGATATTTGTCTATAAAAAGGCCATGTCAAAATCGTCATTCTCTTTTACTATACATACATGAACAAAAGAGGAACAATTGTACAGGTACACATGGTGCTGATACAGTGGGGACAAATTTACTTTACTTACACACTGAACAGCCGAAACTCGGAAGAGAAGTAACTTCGTTGAAATCAGATTGCAGGTTCTCTTCCGCTATCCTCAACGCTATCTCGCACTGGCCAGTATAGCCTGCAGCGTTTAGGTTGTCATGGCAACCAGAAGTTCACCGTCCCGTCAACGGAAAATTTTTCACCGCGGTAAAATTGTCCCCGCCATAGAAAGCACTTATAGCTAGATTTTTTCGAAGGTATTTAAAAGTAACGTTTTCAGCTTCGTAAGAATACGGTGCCTTCTAGCGCTAAAATATTTACTTATGCTACATACGAAATTGGAAACAGTTTGTTTTCTCTGCTGGAATTTTGTCACGCTACTTCATTTTCTTTCAGAAACAATTTTTGTTTATTTAGTCAATGAAAGAACAAAATACAAAATGATAGGTGAAGTTCAGCTTCACTAACTTCACCTGAAAAACCGCCACTGTTTCATATTCTTCTGGTCCTGTTTAACGAGGAAAAGAGTCATAAAGAAAATTTTACAAGAAGGTTCTTCTGCGTACTTCACAATGTATCTTCACGGACGTACAGCTTTTTTATGGACGGGAATTGTTCCCCTTTTTGTTGCTTTCTTGACAGTCATTTTCTCTTTGCAATCTGAATTAGGAATGTTACATAGAAAGTTTAGAATTCGTTATAGCGATTCGTGAATTGTACGATGCAGATCTGGAAAGGCTAATGAAACGGAATAAAAACGATGAGTTTCCTCTTAACTATACAACGTTACAGAATACTCATGAAGCACACAGATTCTAATAATTCTAACAGCACACAGATTCTAACAGCATGTTAATAATTCAGTATTGAAGACACGTTTACCTCCGGTAATATGACATTTATTGACGTCAGGCTGTCTCAGGGAATAATGTGCTCGCTTTCTGGTTAAGTGGTCATCGGTTCAATTGCCACCAGGCAATTTTATTCTTGAATGCTGGTTGCTACGAGGTATTTACTGTACATTTCTGTACGCTATTAACAACAAAATCGACAGTTTGCTGCTTTACGACTCTTTCTGCTATTACATGAATCGAACTGCTAGTTTCTATACAAACTACAAGAGTATTGTGAGCTCGAGTACTGTGATTATTTACTGATATGTTATATTTCTTGTGTAAAGTAAGCAGAACCCAACTAAGTTCAGTTAATAGAAGGTGATATGGTCCTAGGTGCATACATTGAACATGAATCGTATGCTTGTATCAGACATAAATCGTGCTTTAATGTCAAGGATAACCAATACATCGCTGCATAGTTTATAATCGTTAAATATTGGACTACCAATAGTTCTTCACCAATGTATTTTTTTGCTCCTTTATTGTCGTGCTTTGAATTTTAAACATGATCAGTTCTTGTTCATTCATATAATTAATTGAGTCAACCAACAAATTCCTACCAGGTTCGATAAGTTATATATCAATAACAAAGTGTATACGCTAGAAGACCTGAAAAATGAGGGTTTGGAAACACTGGAAGCAAAGGACCCGAGTGAAAGTAGCAATGGCAGTTCCGCGTCTCAGGACAAATATCCAAGAAAAAGCTCAAGGAAGCAAGCTACTAGAGTTCGAGGGGATGAGAGGGAATGACCGGAAATACAAAGTAAGGATGAGTTTAGCGACTTGATAAACAACCAGTTGAACGCGGACATTAAAGAGACTGATGACAGAAATGATAAAAATAAATTCTTAAGTGTCTATTTCCAGAACTCGCGGGGTCTTTTAACAAAAAGAAATACTTTTATTTGCAATGTTCTTTCGTACAACTATGATATCATAGGAATTTGTAAAAGTTGGCTTCATTCCGGAATATTTGACAGTGAACTTTTTGATGATAGATATTGTGTATTCTGGTGCGACAGGAGAACAGAGTTATGTGGCAAGCAGAGGGGGGGGGG
>JAGDQP010001697.1:0-21096 GCA_022664845.1 Lepisma saccharinum
CAATTTGACGAGCAGTGGTATTTCTACCTCATAATTATCAGTAAGAATTTAATAACTTATTACGAGTTTACTCGGGTTAATCCAGGTGTGGTATATGACATGACATATTTCCACAACCGTTAATTATTTTGTTAAAATATGGATAGGACACGCATTTCTCACTATAAGTTTAATAATATCGCAAATAAAAAAAATTCTTTGACACTTTTTTTAATGAAAGAAGTCAGAAAGTAAACAAATAAGCAAGACGTAATAACTCGGGTTAAACTTGTAACCTGTTCCTGTATACATTCTTTGAAATTCACGTGTTTGTGTGTAATATGGTTCTTCGTTGACTCGACGTTTTTTCTTTAGTTACTTGAGTTGGTAGATGATATCATTGCCAGGAAAATGAAAAATATCTTGATTGTCTGTTGTGTTTAAATAACAATTATTCATCAATTTTAATCTGATTTCATTTTTATTAGTTTCATTTTTTAAATGTTTTTTTTTATTTTACTTTGAAATTCTATACTTCTCATTTGCTCAACAATATAGATAAGTATGTATCTAAGTATAAAATATGTGAAAACAAACACGTCAGTAAGATATCGCTGTCACTAATTTTGCCGACAATAATGTAAATATATATTTCATTAATTTAGAAAATAATCCAATAATTACCTGGTACCTAGTCATAAGCATTGTTTCTATTCGGAATTAAAATATGTGTATTGGTAACCCTGGAGGAGAAGTCAATTGTCGTAGCTCTGTCTGGTTGCAAAATAATGTTGACACCGGATCGGCTCAACAAGGTACTAGTCGTCCAACAAATTAATTCTGTTTATTGCTAAATGAATCATGTGGCCTTGTCCGTAAAAGGTCTAAATTGCTTTCGTTCTTATACGAACGTTTAAATTGAGTTAATTATTTTGATATGAGTATTCAGATGATATCTCATTACCAAACAATTTACATTTAAGCTCTCACAAGTTACATTTCTCACATTTACTAAAAGAACAACAACGAAGGATTTTTATCGTTTCATCTCATTTTTGTATTGTCTGTTATAATGCTAATATTTTCTTCCTGTCCACGAAGCATTACCATTATATCATTTACGAACTTTTATTTCCTTGTGAAATACTTTTGTAGAAAATTCTCTCCGTTCCAAACTTTAAAATTTAGGAAATCAACATTCAAGTTTCATTACAGGCTTAAACGATTATTAGTCCCTTTTAGTTAAAATCGACCGTGGTTAGAAAATCAATAACAGTAAAGGAAATGATGATTATTGTAAAGGTTTTGTTCTTCGAGAAGAACACAGTTCACATAAAGAAGATATCTTTGCTCGGGTTTCAAGGATATAGTGTAATGAAATTTAATTAATGTTTTAGCATAATAATTGCACTACGTAATTCATTTTAAGTCGTATTTAGTGATATACTATTAAATAATTATTATTAATAACGTTAAGTCTTTCATCAATCATTTAATTTTAAAAATATTTTGTCGAGAGTTGCTAACAGCACTGTGTAGCAGAAAAACGAGACATAAAAATAAGTTGAAAGTTCGTTCAGAGGGGCAATTTAAAGTCAGATTTTCTTTCCATTTATTTGGTTGCACCAAACCAATATTTAGTGCTGGCGATTACGTTGCTGAGCACGCATTGGCAATGACTTAATACTCTAGTTCCAAACTCGGAGCGCTCGATTGTTCTCAAAATATGTTTATAAGCTGATTCATGGTCGGAAAGTGACATGGTAATAATGACATTACAAGGATTTTTGTTAAAATATTGTATCTTAAATTGTGAATAAATTATGCCACTCTAGGAAGGCAACGTTATCCCTATACAATCAACGTGCGTGACATCGCATAATACGACAACAATAAGTATTATGTCAACTTATAATTAAATTTATGCTATGTAATGTAAAAAACACTGTTTCTCACTTATATTAGCGATGATAATTTGGATAGAAAGCAAAATGGTTTGATCATAACAACATCAAACTATACAAACACATAATGATGGCTCCTTGTTCGCACTCGTGTATCCAACACAATTTTCAGTTTGGAACATAGTCTTGAGGACATTCTAGAAATTCTTCACTTGTGTTCTGGTGATAATTCCACACTTTTGCCACGCTTATAAAAGTATATCTTGAGGCACCGGTGAACGAAACTGGTGATATATTACGGAATGCAATATAATTTTAAATACCCTATCATTTAATTTTTTCCCCAGCGTTCATGGACATAATATTGTACCTAAAACGCTCTTTCTTTGTGTGAATATACATTTGCAACTGTATAAAATGTACACGTCAAGAGGTTGCATAAAACGTACTGTTTTGGAGGAATTACTTCTGTGTGAGTAGTCTTGTTATCTAACATCTGTACTATTTCCTCACCCTTATAAATATGCTCATCCGTCTGGCCACTCCAAGACTCCAAAAGTAATAAACTGTAATTTTTAACATCTGAAATGAAATCATAGTGCAGCCATCGATAGGCATGAAACTTTATTAATTTATAGACGTACTAGCTTCTATCAAAATATTAAAAGGTGTTTCCCATGCCAAGACATATGCTATTTTAGGGCCAAATGCGACTTTAGTTTCTTGGAAGTAGATACAGAAGTGTGTGTGTGATAATGAAATATGAATTTAGACTGCTTACAAATGTGTGATGTATGTAAAAGATTATACCATCGGAAGAACGTTTCTCGGCAGTGTGTGATAACGTTCTACCAGACGTCATTTCATACTTATTGTCCGGAGCTAAACACATATATGTCATTACATGAGGTTTATGTAACAACATTGTTAACTTTTCGCACAATTTCCTTTTTCAGTTGAGGCAGACTTCTCCTCCTCTATAAATCTTAGAAAACAAAGTTGTAATAATTGGAGAGGTTACACAATTTCACTTTTTTAAGTACTTGAAAGATATATTTTACGAGTAGCTAGAAAGATTGTTTGACCGGTTACCGAAATATAATACGACAATTTTGTTAGGTGATTTCAACGATAAGGTAGGTAGCGAGGAACAATATGGATCTACTATTGACAAATACAGTCTTCACGGAGAGCCCAACAACAATGGAGAAAGATTTATAACTTACGCGATCTCGAAAATCCTACTCGTAAAGAGCATGTACTTTCAGCACAATGGCATACACAAATACTACACATGGGTATTTCCTTATTGCAAAACGCTCAACCAGATCGATCACGTATTAGGAGATAGAAGAATACACCAATATAATGGATATTAGGTCTTACAGAGGAGCGGAAGGTGACAACGGCCATTAGTTAGTGATCACAAAAGTGAGGGTAAAGTTATGAATCGTGAACAGAGAGAGCAAAAGAACAAAATAAATTTTCGAAGTTAAACCATTAGATAATCCAAGCGTAAAAGCAGAGTACCAACAGGAAATCTTAAACAGGTTCGAAATTTTAGCCGATTTGATTAGTAATAAAGATGATCTTAATAGTGAAATAGATGTAAGTAAGATGTTGGAGGTAATTCGCGAAACAGTGAAGGGCGCAGCGAAGGAACGCGTAGGTGAGAAGAAACAACAGAAAACGAACTTTGATTTGATGAAGAATGCATTAAGCTGAAAGAAGAACGAAAAACAAGCAAGGCAGCGATGGCTAAGTAATAAAGCGAACAAAATATCAACCACTACAATAACGTTAAACCTAAATCACACGCGGATTCAGAAACAAAAATCGAGAATATCTGACGCAGAAGATTCAGGCCAAGGTTACGGATGATTACAAATGAACACGGAGATCTGCAGGCGGATCCGACTAAAATGATTGATGTATGAAACATTATTTCGTCAATATTCTCAATGTACACCACGGAGAAGAAACAGAAGAATTTAAAATTTATACCGCAGAACCGTGTATACACGAAGATAATGACGTGGAGGTCGAAACGTCGATAAAGAAATTTAAACATTTCAAATCACCAGGGACAGAAATATCCCAGCCGAATTAATTAAAACTGGAGGAACGGCACTAATCAAGGAACTACATAAATTCATAAGTGCTATATGGTGAAAGAAGAAGTTTCCAAAAAATTGAAAACCTCAATAATATTTCCGGTTAATAAACAAGGCAAAACATCGGACTGTAATAATTACTGCGAAATCTCGTTACTCCCAACATGTTACAAAGTACTGAATAATATATTGCTAACTCACATAATTGTATACGTAGATTAATTAATTGGAGATCACCAATGTGTATTTAGAAGAAATAGATCCATGTTGGACCAGAGTTTCGACTCTAGATAAATCTTGATGAAGAAATGGTCATACAATGAAACTGTTCACCAGCTATTCATTGATTTTAAGAAGGCTTATCATTCTTTTAAAAGGAGAACGCTATACAGTATCCTGGTGCAATTTCGAATTCCGAAGAAACTTGTTCAGCTAGTGAAAGTGTGTCTCAGGGAAACCAATAAGCAGAGTACGGATACGTAAATTTTTTTAGATAGTTTCAAAATTCGCAAATGCTTGAAACAAAGTGATGCCTCGTCACCACCACTGTTTAACTTTGTTTAGAATATGCGATTTTAAAAATAAAAGAGGACAAAACGGGCTAAAGTCGAATGATTTTGAATCTGGCAAAGCATGCTTCTATTCAGTCCAGAAACTTCAACCTTGCGATTAATGTCAAGGAAGTTGGAATTGAAAGTATACAGAACGATTATTCTGCCGATAATACTTTACGATTGCGATATTTGGAGTACGAATCTGGCAGATGAACTTAAATTACAAGTGTTTTGAGAAAGATATACGGGTCGAAACGGTTCGAGATGGCTGGAGAATGGAGGAGACTGCATAACGAAGTACTCTACGGACTACATGACTGACTCGATTTTGTAAGAATAATGAAATTACGAAGACTAAGGTGAGCAGGTCATGTATCCCAGATCGGAAAGAAACGATTATTATATTAAATCGTGGGTTGATAAACCGGGTTAAGAGACCGTTAGGAAGACAGAAAAGACGTTGGAAGGACAATATTAGAAGGGATCTTCGAGAAGTATGGGTTTGTAATGAACACTGGTTTTATCTTGCCCAGGATAGAACCCGACGTCGAACGTTTGTTACTACGACGATGAACTTGAGAGTTCCGGAAATCATAGAGTAAGTTAATAAACAAGTTTTTAAAGGGAATTAATAGACTCACGGAAATGATTTTACTTACTTTTCGCTACTAGTACTGCTCAATTCTTTAGAGATTAGATTATAATAATCAACTATGAATCCTTGTTGACGGAAAGCCTTGAAAGTATGTTGTTTTTATGTTCTTATTTGACGCAAAACATGCCGTTTTTGGAGTTCTGTTAAGGTATTGTAATACTCTTTCTGTGTTTTTCAGAGCATCACAACCTTTTTGAAGTAGATTAAATATGTTTTGTTTTAACTTTTGCTTTTAAATGTTCATTATGTTAACAAATTTTCTGGTAGATTATCTTTCAACTATTTTTCTGTACAATATTTTCTGTACACGTGACAGTTCTGGACAGGATGGTTAAAACTTGATTGTAGATGGATATGGTTCGAATTCTGATTCCGTCATACGGTCTTCCACTATGCCACTACTTAGAATCACTATCACTATCACAAATTTCAACCGAAATATCAGTTTTATGCTTTTCTGCAAATTAAGCTTATCTGTTCACTCCCAACGATTCATTTTCAACACTATCTTCAATCATCATCATATTTTACCGTTTTCTATCCCCTGGCGGATGAAGGCTTCTCCTTTGTTTTTACATATCTCGGTCTTCTACTGTTCTCATCCATCTTGTAGCTTCTTAAAACCCTTGATTTTATACACCCATCTTTCATTTGGACGTCGTCTCCGTCATTTGTCTTCTCTAGTAATCTAATGTAGTACATTTGATGCCCATCTTCCATTTGTTCGTGTAGCTATGTGACCAGCTAATCTCCATTTCATCTTCTTCGCAGTCTTGAATATATCTTCTACCTTTGTTTGTGTACGAATGCATACATTAATTTTCCCGTCCCTCCTGGTTATTCCTAACATGCATCTCTCGATTGATCTTTGTGCTACTCTTAACCATTGAGTCGTTTGCGAATTCAATGTCCAAGTTTCACAGCCGTGCATCATTACAGGTAAAACACCTTGATTATAAAATTTACACTTGAGACACATTGGTAGTTTGCTTTTGAAAATAAAATGTAGTTTTCGAAACGAACTCCACGCCATTTTATATCTTCTATTAATTTCATCAGTTAAGTTGGCATTCGATGTTTTGAGCTGGCCTAGGTAAACATACGCATCAACTATGCCTATTGTCTCTTCGCTAATCTTTATTTCTTTCTTTGCAGCACATTGAATATACATTACTTTTGTTTTACTCAAATTCATATTAAGTCCTATTTTCGAACTCTCGAACCACACAACTGGTTTGCAGTTCTTCTGCACTTAAAGCAAACAAGACTATATCATCCGCAATTCGTAGGTGATTAAGGTAATCGTCATTGACTTTTTATTAAGATTTCATCAGAGATTAAATTTATTACAGCGTAGCATTCGGAAGGTTGTGTGTTCCATTCGAGCGGCCGACCATCCTGACTGATGTTTTTCCAGGAATATTTCTCAGCCACACCAGGCAAATGTAGGGTGGCACCTTCAACGTAGGCTCTGGCCGAAACCTTGCCGAATCCTTTCCCTCTTGTATTCGAGCCTCAGACTTAGTTGCCTGAGGGCCATAAATAAAATTCAAAAAGATTTGAACACTACCTCCAGGACAGCAAAAAATTAATTTTGAAGAAACTGAATCTGCTTGCTTTATACTTTTTTCCAACTTTTACTTTTTAACTCTTTTGGTGTGGTCTAATGACATACGTGGCAGTCAAGCCAATGTTTCGCAGTAACTTGATATATGCACTTTCGATGCCTTGATCTTCAAGTGATTGAAGTACTGCTACCAAGGAAATCGAATCGAAAGCTTTTTCCAAATCTATGAATCCCAGACATACTGGAAGTTGATATTCATTAGTCCTTTCCATAACTTCATTCAATGTTTGTATGTGGTCCATATTGCTAAATCCGGCTTGTTCCCTTCCCTGGTTAATATCAAAGCCTCGTTCAATACGATCCAATTTAACTTTGATAAACCTTCTGTATAGAATTTACAGTAAACTAATTGATCTGTAGTTTTCTACGTTGTTCTTCTTGTCCCCTTTCTTGTGCAACAAAATAAATAGTAATACCATTATTTCACCTTGAGGGTATTTCTCTTTTCCTCAGGCGCATTGAGAATAATTTGGCAAGTTTATCTTTCATCTTTTCACTTACCCTATTTAAACATTTCTGCTGTGAGACCATATATTCCTGGCGGTTTTCATTTTCAACCCTCGAAGTATTTTATCTACTTCTTCTTTCATTACGTCTGGGACTTCTACGTAGTTTCTTCCGTATATTATTTTTCTAGTTATCGGAGCAATACAGTTCTCGGTAATATTTTTAAAATGTTTATAATTTTCTCATTTCTTTCTGTTTATGGGCCTGCCAGGTTTCTTAACTGCAATTATTTGCCTTTCATCAATAATATCACAGTAAGTCTATTCTACTTCTTGCATTAATAATTGACTTAATGTTGACCAGTTCTGCAACTCGGGTAAATGGCAAGATTTCAAACAACACAGACAGAAAACAGTATGGATATTAAAGAGAAAGTACGTTCAAAGCTCTTACGTATGCAGAACACCGAAAATTCACAATAACAAGAAGCCACTGGCTGGTCCTAGTCCAAATATATAGTTCTTATTCTTTCCTTTCATTTTTGAACAAAAGCAAAACAA
The DNA here is from genome assembly GCA_022664845.1 of Lepisma saccharinum. NCBI lineage: Eukaryota > Metazoa > Arthropoda > Insecta > Zygentoma > Lepismatidae > Lepisma > Lepisma saccharinum. The sequence continues at coordinate 7,841 of JAGDQP010001697.1, forward strand.
TCACTAGAAGTCAAATGGGAAAGTACATCATTTGACTTACATTTCTTCTTTACGAAAATAATACATTCGAGACTATTCAAATATTAATTGTGGCATCAAATAACACTTATTCCCTAAGTGTTCGTGTAGTTCTATATCAATGTATTGTAAAATGTTTTATGTTTAAATCAAGAATTAGTTAGTAATATTTTTATTTCTGTATTTTATTTGAGTATGTGCGAGTTTACATCGAGCCATAATTTACATATTATTCCAAAGTAACATCATAAAGTCTGTCAATGTTAGATACTTCTGTATATACAGTATGTGGTTTCAGTCTGCAATATTATATACCTCTGAGACTCGTGTTTCATAGTCACATTGCTCGAGTCACATTGAACAGAGGAAACATAAGATCTCATCCACATACTTTATTACAGCCATGTAGTGGGAGCTTTGCGAAATAAGAGAATGCAACAATATCATATATCGCTTAGGGTTTCAGAGCAAAGCAAATCGGATATGCTTACAATATCATATCATATTACATCGAACCAAGCAGATCGGATATCACCGACCAAGTGATGACTAGAGAAAGACTAGCAAGTGTATAGTTTCAGTGACTTTGTGATTGGCTTAGAAGACCTTAGCCACTCCTCCCAAGGAAGACTGTGATTGGTTGTTGTCATGGACAGTGAGTGAAACTTCCAAATAAATAGACCTGTAATTTTACACCAAGTAGCGAGAACGTAGAGATCATGTTCAAGAGTCATATAGCTGTGTTTCTAAGACGTTAACAATATCATCGTCAACAAACAACTACGAATCTGGTTTTGAAGTTCTATACTCCTTGATCCATCTTTGCTCATGAAGTTGATCTGCTCTGGGACACCTGATACACACATACCATCTGTACCAACACTGTTCTCTTATCCTTTGTTAAACTAGAATTAATTAAGTTGTAAATCACACTCATTTGCATGATTGATAATGCAATTTATCCTGATGGAATTATAGTTTAGGGTAATTCTTGAGTTCGTGCAATCATTTACTTATGTTCTTTGTTTATAAACATTTGTTTATAACACAGCCGAATTCAATTCTTTCATTTGACATGCATTCTAATCAAACGCTATGCTTAATTTCAGAATTTATTTGAAGTTATAGTCTAAATTGATGTACATTAGAGCATCGCGAGTGATGTATTAGAACTATATAATTCACTCCAATATCAAATGGACTACCAGGTCAACCACAATAGCATGGTGGAGTTTCTCTCCGTGTTCTCTTTGAGAATCGTATCGGTTCCCCTTTTTGATCTATTTGGTTGAGGTAACCGGTATAACCTCTAAAAATTAGTTTCATTTTTTCTCTTTTGAGTACATATTTCAATTTTTTTGACAAAAATAAAATTACAGTAAATTCTCTCAAGATGTCTCGTGTAATCGACATAATTTCGGAATACGAACGGTCGATCACGCATCATATTTACAGTCAATTTCCATACAGCTGACGTTTTTTTTATTTTCCCCGAAACAAGTGTAGAATCATTTCGCCAAGCCATAATATATATATGAGAACTCCGTAATAAGCCTCCCTACATTTTCTCGATTCATGAACGGAATCCGCAATAAAGTACTTTAAATGATTTGGCACGCGAAAAATGTACATGGCCAAAACTGCATATTAAACATTTCCGCCAAAGAGAACGAAGTTCTTTTTTTAATATATAATACCGTTCCAACTGTGAAAAGCACTTCAATCGAAACTGATAATCCTAAAGCTTCATACGCAGTAATGACAAGGAGGAAACCAACTTTCTTCCTCATTTACCATTATCTCGCCGAAGTTTCGAAGCGCAATGTTCTTGGCACTGGAAATGCCGAATGAAGTACTCAAATCTTGCACCTTAGAAAAGGTTCTTCAGAGATACGAAACCCAAATCCAGAAAACAGAATTACCGATTTTGACTAACGCCAATTTTGCCTATTTTTTTCAACAAACGCTATGCTTGTTTTTTTTTCGAAAAAGTTCACTTTTGCGCATTTTCTTTTAAAAAAGTATGTCAATTTTAGCCATCAAAAATGTCTCGAGTAGCCGAAATCTAAAGTTACACTAAAAACCAATTATCTCAATTATTTTTTATAAAGTATGCTTAAACTTTCAATCAACAATTATTCCCTGAATCCGTCCGTTTCCTATACGTTTTATTCTATTTTTTCTTAGAGAAACAAGTCCTTTTTAAAAATATTTTCGAAAAATTTGCTCCAAATTTAACTTTCGACTTAACGAAATTGCTATCGTAGTTTTGAGGTCATTCAAAATTACACCTAGATGAAGTCAGACAGTCAAAATTTTACTATATTAAATATAAGTATTTTGAGTGAACCAAACGATTTTGATAGGCAATGTAGATACTTGGTAAAGGCAGCCGATGCAAGGTACTGAATAATGATACATTACAAGCTATCCCTATAGCCCATTAAACGAATACGAGGAATTCAAATAATTATATATTTTTTTTACTGCAGAGTAACAATTAGTATATTTTCATAAAAATTCAGGCGCAAATTCAAGTTAAACGCAATAAATCTAAATATCTCCTTTTGCCCCAGTAAGTTTTCTAATTTTCAAAGTTCATAATTTTACGTTAAAAATAGGTATTTTCCGAACAACCAATCGATTTCATATTCGATTCTTCAAAAGATACCACACTGAAATTTTGCCACGAAAAATATATTTTGAAACAGTGAAATTTTAGAATGTTGACTACGTTTGAGAAAGCAGTTTTGTTTAGTTTTGGTCATATTTGCAAAGCAAATCGTTAGTGAAACCACAAACAGGCAATTGTAATTTTCCCCATAGGAGATACTTCCTTGTATTTCTAACTTCAGGATTTAACCGCAATTTGGTTCATTTCCTCATTTTTTTTATTTCGACCGCAAAAAAACTCCTTTTTTGGCAAACATTTAGCAAGATTTTAGTATTTTTGGTACAAGAAACTGGTATCGTTTATAGAATTCGATATTGTATACCAATAGTTTACAATAATTCAAGTTACCACTTTTAGGTACAAAAGTTCAGCAAGTAGTGCCATATAATTTCCAACAGCGTCGCATCTCGCGAATATTTTCTCAAAAATCTCAAATTTTATTTTTTAGCCTTCAAGAGCGACTTGCTACCAGAAATAGGTTTTATTAAAACATTAATTTTATTGTGATAAATATTCCCAACGATTTCCCGAGTAGCACACATTATGTTGTAAAACTAACAAATTTTCATAGCCTTTACCATATGTTTTAAAGTGTTAAAAATCTCCTAACATTCTTTATTTTCCATAAATTATCGATGCTTAAAATCAATCAAAATACTTCTAAATTAAACTAGTAGTAAATTTAAACCCGACGAAAAGTTTGCTCAGGCATAAAATAAAATAATTTCCAGTTTCCGTAGTTTTAATCATAAATAGCAGTTGAGTGAAATGTACTGTATTTGTCGAGCTAGTGGAACACATGGGGCGATTTGTACTGGCCATGCAAGTCTCTTATGAGTTTCCACGGATTGATAGATCATTATATACCACGAAAATGCAATTTTCATTATCCCAATCAATCCCAAATTAGATTAAATCTCGTGAATGAGATTAATTTATTTGGGAAATATCGTGAGCTTACAGACATGTAATGTACAGGAAAGCAGATGCCTATCTTTGCATAGCAAAGTTTCTGAATGAGCAAACTAGTACTGTGTTTTACATTATGAAAGTTAAGAATATCTCAAATTTATCCATTGTTAGGATACGACAAATTAAAATTTCTTTACAAAAAGGCTGTTATTTCAAAAATTAATTTCCATTTTTTTAAAATCAATTTTGCTAACCAAAATATTAAATTCAGATCGTGATGAATATCGTCCCTTTTCTATCTTAAATTTTCTTTTCCTCTCTTATAACGTTGTTTTGTGAACCCTTGTTGGAGTAATTTCTAAAACCTCATTTCAATTCTAAATTATTTTTAAGTTTCTAAAATTCCCATTCTTATTCTCCATAAAAGAAATGAGTCATAGAATATGTATTTTTAGAAAATCAGAAATCTTGATGGGTTAAACTGATAAATGTACAGTAGGTAGAGACGTAGCAAAGCACGGAATTAAAGTATATATATGACAGAATATAACTTTTTCTCATTAATTTCAATTGAGGATTTCAATGTACCGATACATATGTCTTTTCCTCAGTACTTTTGTTCTTAATTAAACCCATTTTCCTACAAAAATCTTTCTCAATCTTCGACCCCATTTTTTTTAAAAGTGTGCCTACTTTTGAAACTTCAGAAATTGTAATGACATTGAAGGTGTACAAATTTGTAGGTCTCTTTTTGCATAAGCACAGCGTCAGGTGACCATTTCGCAAACCTATAAATTAATTTAGAACACCAGAATGATTTTAATTTTAAATACTCCATTCCCTTAATTTTCTGTTTTCTTCATTGTTTTAACAAATACAAATTCATTTAACTACTTAGCTGTCTTGTGTTTAAGTCATTCTCCCCAATATTTATCATGGAGGCAAGGCTATATTAAATGTTCGTATAAAATCAAGACATAAAAATGTCAAAAACGTTTGACGAAAACTGTTTTCAGTACTTTCCGAATAATGGGTAACTCAGAGACCATGAATTCGTGTATCTCGATTCTATGAGTAACAGCACTTTGCTCATAGAAGAGATATGGAAGAAATATATGAATATGAACGACCGACGAAAAATGTAGAAATAATTCTATAAAGCACATTTAGCAGTTTAAGATCGTACATCCGTGAATGCGATGGTACAATTAGTTTAAGAAGCAAACATACGATAGCATGATAGTACGCTTAGTTTTAGGAGCAGCCATGCAAAGCGTGATGACGAACAATTAGTTTTAAGTTTGCGAAGTAATTTATACAAAAGTTCTCAATTATGATTTATTTTAATTTTACATACATTTAACATTTATTTTAATTTGGTAAACCGCGGACATATTTAAGGAAAATATCGTTTTTTAACGAAGGCACGATATTTATGTAACCGAGTACTTAAAAATGAAAATAAATTCAAACCCACATGAAAAAATTAATAATAATATAATATAAATAGAAAATTTATTATAAATAACAGTAAAACCTAGGTGTTTTTTGTATATGGGAAAAATAAATGTGATAATAACGATGATGATGGTGATAAATGAAAGTATAGTACGATTTACGAAAAATATAAGTGCCAAATGTTAGTTCGAATTTTCCGAAATTATAGGATTTTTAAAAGCCCTCATACAAAAATAAAAATATATCGCGCTCAACTATGACGTAACAATAGTAATTACCATCCTGGTATCCGCCTTATGGTCGAAAAATGCAAATTCAAATACGCATTTATATATCAGCTGTTCATATGCTAACGTAGATTCATTACAGTGACAAAATCCAGATCAGTGACACAATAAATGTAGTTTGTGTGAGAAGCAAATTTCGTTTTAATAACCTATATTTTGCACATCTTTCCTCTATTTTCGCAAGATAAAGGAAAATAGGGACTGTGACCTGAAATGAAGTGACAATTACAGCACTCGGTTCGTGAAAACCGAAAAAGTTCTAATTACTTACAATTTCTTACTCTAATTTACTGGTAGCAAATTGAAAATAAACAAGGTTTGGTACATCCATGTTTCTATTGAAGAACACCAGATTCACCGCACGTAACACATCACAAGTTTTGTGCTCGTACTTACCTAGAATTATACAAAAAGAAAAAAAAATAGCGAAAATATAATACAACATATTTTCAAAAAATACACAATACTTACATAATACAAATTACACACATGCACACACACACACACATTTTTATACATTGAACCACACACGAAAATTGGGCACGACAGATTTTTTCATGAATAAATTTAGAAATAAATAAAAATTGAATCACCTTAAGTTTAGAAGTAACGAATGCAATTTTCATGAATTTGGATACCCAAGAAAATTCAACAAGTGTACAAAGTTTCCCGATGGAAACATTAAATTCTCACACCATTTCTTTTCAATCATTCCGCCAATTAGAAGCAAAGTAAAATTCCTTCATTCCAATTTCATGCAACAGTATTTTATTTCATTTTTGTTATACATTACAAAAGTATCGCATGTAATTTACATCTGCACTCGTTTCGCAGTAAACCCATCAACATTCAAAAATAATTGAATTTACACAAACTCGTAAAACCAAACAGGTATAAGACAATTACTTACTTCTTTTCAGTGATCGATCCAACTTGCATACTTTTTTCAGCAAAAGAAATAACCATGACTTTCAATCGTAATTCTTTCCATATCTTTACCAGCCTTGCCAATTAAAGTATTTAAAAATTCCTTCCTACTCCGTTTCCTAGCATACCGTTACGAATCCAGCCTAATAAACCTCGCAACCGACTTTCCCATTTGGTTTAACGTGCCGTTCTTCTGGAGGTAAAACGAACACAATCCGCCTTAGCGACACGCAGATTTCTTCTCTCTACAGAGATGCAATTTTCATCTCATATGCTTATACACGCACATCTATGAATAGCTGAAGATGCGTTTCTGCGTTAGGCAACCGCGCTTTCAGCTAAAAGCAGCCAAAGTTGACGACCCCGCACACATACACATATGATCTTGAAGCCACCTGTTGCTATGAGAAGGATACAGAGGAAATCCAACCGGACTAACACAGTTTCTTGTTCTTTTCTACATTAACTCTCTCTCCTCTCCGTGATTCAATACTTTTCAATAAGAATTAAGCTCATTGTTTTTAATGATGAATGTTCTCGAATATATTCTCGAATGTTGAAAACCGATTCAGAAGCCATTTTTTTATTTCTGTTTCTCCCTTATTTTTATTTGCAAAATAAAAGATTTAAGCATGCTAATTTTTCAAGCAAAATAACAATACCGTGTATAACGATAACACCAGTCTATGATATTAATGAACATTACCACGAATATAATAAATAGTTTTGTAAATAATTGTAAATATTGGAGAATTTCCATCAGTATAAATATATAGACATGGGTTATTTATTGATCATCCTTAAGTGGTTTTCAACTTTTTCTAGAATAGATTGATCTAAAATTTTGTTTTTCTTTTAATATTAACATTATTTTCTTTCCCATATTTTTTTCTTATTATTTTCCCTAAAATCATATATTCAAATAGTTTTAGCAAATCATTTAAAACAGTAAATGGAAATTCGACATGACAAATTCAAAAATCTTATTTTAAATAATATAGTTAGGTTTAAGTCTAGATTTTTCATTTTTCATTTTTACACACACGTTAATACATCCCACATGGAATGAGTTGAAAACACACTTTTGGAGCATACCTTAGAGACCCAGGTTCATATCCAGTTTAAGCAGCCTTTTCTGTTTGCTTAATTTCTACAATTAAAATCACAATCCGATAGGAATTATGCAGTACTTCCAGTCAAATCATGAAAGTTGCATTGTTCCAGCACCTTATACATCAGTGAAATTATCCAGTTGTTGTGGACTGTACTCCAGGTACTAGACAGCCATTCGCCAAATGAACTGTACTAACAGCACGATGGTTATTGGACATTGCTATCATGTGAATAAACACTCCCGAATGAGCAGCATGTGAAATTATATTTTTTCCATCCAATTCACGCCTGATACACTCACCCGCACAACAAGTGAACAACCAGCTTCAATTTACATCACTTTTATTACAAGTTATTTCTATCAACAAACGTAATCCCAAACATCACTTTCGGTGGAGTTTCACAACAAAACTAGTGTTCATAGGGAAAATTGAGGTAACGAACCATGAAGCAAATACTGCTTTTCTTCGGTACTCCCACAAAACACTACGCAGTATGTTTTGCAGAACAAACACACAGCACAACGCTATATATTGACACAAAGACACTATACATTTTATGTTAAATACACAACTATTTGGGATAATGTTTTATAAACAAACTATACTGCCTAAAGTGTGTTTTCCATTAATACTGTGTTCGCGTGCTTCCCTATCCGGATACCATATTGTCGCAACAGATAGAAGCAAGCAGAGGGCGGTCACCAGTCTGTATTTCCACTGTCGCTTTAGGATCACCATCCAAACATCACTGGCGAAATTAAACGATCATGGCATAAAAATTTCTTATTTTATTAACATGTGTCCTGTTGTTTTTATTGGTGAACGTTTTCTTCGAGCGTTTTTAACTCACAAACAATGTAAAAACTGAAAATTAATCGATAAAATAGATCACAAAATACAATAGAAATTTACGAAAACTGTATATACAATTTTATTTTAATGAACAAAAACGAAATTGAAAAAAAAAATGAAACAATACGGAAAAAGGCCAAACAGTTACGAAACGAAAAAAAACCTGTGGAGTGAAATTTAAGTATGTAAAAAATAACAATTTTTATTCTTTTTATTTTTTTCTGACTGTTCTGTAATAGGGTAAAGTTGGCTATTTTTGTTGATTTTTTCAAACCAACCGTTTTCAAGAAATTATTTTACGTTGTACAACAAATTTTTGTCAAAGTATGAGAAATGACATAAAGTAACACTTCTTCCATAAGTGTTCATTTTGTTCTATATAAATATATTGTAAAATGTTTAGGTTTAAGACCCGAGGCACGAATCAAGAATTAGTTAGTAATATTTTTATTTCTGTATTTTATTTGAGTATGTGTGAGCTTACATCAAACCATAATTTACATATTGTTCCAAAGCAACATAATAAACTCTGTCAATGTCAGACACTTCTGTATATACAGATTTTGGTTTCTGTCTGCAATATTATATACCTCAGGGACTCGTGTTTCAGAGTCACATTGAACAGAGGAAACATAAGATCTCATTCGCATATTGTATTACAGAGTCATGTTGCGGGAGTTGTGCGAAATAAGAGAATGTTACAATATCATATATCGCTTAGGGTTTCAGAGCAAGGCATATGAAATATCAGATCATATTACATCTAACCAAGCAGATTGGATATCGCCGACCAAGTGATGACTAGAGACCGACTAGCAAGTGTATAGTTTCAGTGACTTTGTGATTGGCTTAGCCACTCCTCCCAAGGAGGACTGTGATTCGTTGTTGTCATGGACAGTGAGTGAAACTTCCAAATAAATAGACCTGTAATTTTACACCAAGTAGCGAGAACGCAGAGATTATGTTCAGTATCCATATACCTGTGTTTTTAAGACTTTAACAATATCATCGTCAACAAACAACTACGAATCTGGTCTTGTAGTTCTAAACTCCTTGATCCATCTTTGCTTATGAAGTTGACCTGCTCTGGGACACCTGATACACACATACCATCTGTACTAACACTGTTCTCTTATTCTCTGTTAAACTGGAATTAATTAAGTTGAAAGTAACATTCATTTGCATGATTGATAATGTAATTTGTATGTTTACATGTTGTTATGTTCATCCTGATGGAATTGTATGTTAGTGTAATACTTGGGTTCGTGCCCTCATTTACTTATGTTTTTAGTATATATATATTTGTTTATTACACAGTCGAATTCAATTCTTTCATTTGACATGAATTCTAATCAAACTCTATGCTTAATTTAAGTCTCTATTAGAAGCTACACTCTAAATATGTATTAATTAAAGCGTCGTGAGTGATCTGTTAGATCTATATCATTCGCCACCAATACAAAATGTTCCAACAGGTCAGCCGCGATAGCACAGGGAAATTATTCGCAGTTCGCCTCGATTTTTTTGAGAACATCATTAGGCGTATATTGGTTTTGTAGTCAGTCTGCTTACCTTCTTCAGCGTCATGGTTACCAACTATTGCTGAATCGTGTATCATTTCCTAATTTTTGTAGGATCTTTTGGTGATAAATACATTAAAAAACGAAATACATGTAAAATATATGTAATATTGTAATGTACTCTTCACGCTCTTTCAAATGAGTTATAATGAAGGGGAAAGAATAATTGTGGGAGCAAATTTGTATGGAAAAATTTGCTTTCTTATACATAATTATTATTTTTTCTCGTCATCTACCTACAGTATATGATTAAATTTTCACACAGTACAGCAAACGAAAATCAGAGAAACTAATTTGCTTCAAATAATCTGGAAACTTACGTGATGTTGTAGACATTTAAATATTTGTTTCGGGAAAAGAGAAACTCAGTACAAACCGTTATGAAAATCAACGCACAGAGAAAGTAGTAGACTCTTCATCATCATTCTTTTCTGATTGTTCGTGCATTTTAATGATCTTGTACGAGAACCACAAACAAGCAAGCGTTCCGTTTTGCATGGGCAACTAATAAATTCACTACTGATCCATGCGCTATTGGTGTATTTTTGCGCAACATACGGGATACATATTCTCCTGCATCGTATGGCAAAGCTTCTCAGCGGAAGTCGGTTGGATTCAGATCAGGATGATTAGTGTGTTCGACTGATTTCTATATGGCTGTCTGAAGATGAACGCGTTGATATTGTTCCTGCAGTGCACTGACAGTAGGATGGAACTTAGAAAGAGATGGCATAATTGTGATTGTCTTGCTGTTCATCTTTTTCTTCTAGAGTCTAGTCCGTAATCCTTTCGCTGTGGTTTACCCAGGGTTGTATAACTGAGCTACAAATGTATCGCACAGCCAGTGTGAGGATGGGCTGCCAAAAGATTCACAATATACGGACTGCGCGCTCTTACAACTCCATTTATGTAAATTCCCTCTCTGGACCCAGCGCACTTATCCATTACGATTGGTGTGGTTAGTCTTTGAACATTTAGATGGTATGCAAGTAGCACTAGCACGTCCGTATTGTCGCATTACACATGTACAGTTTGGTCAGGATCATATTTATACTTCCTTAAAGGTATATACATTATGTTTACGTCAATTTCGTTTATCGTTGGTTCATCCCATAGTCCAGCTCTCACTTCTGTTGGGGATGGTCGTGGTCCAGTGATAATCAATCTATGAGATTCATCTGTGTTAATGTTCATCGGCGATTCGGTGATTAATGAAATGAGTTGTCTCTTGTTTTTTATTAACGTCAGTACTAACGTTCTCTTCGGTAAATAAGTTGAAGTGTAAGTGTATTCTGTCTCAATTTCCTTGTTGTTTCCTTCGTGTTGCTGCTTTGATGCTGTTCTAATATTATCTGACGAATACTATATGAAGAATATGGCCTTGCGTGAGCTCACTTTCTACCAATGCTGTGAATGCCTTTACATATAGAGTAACCGGATGTGCTTGCCATGATACATGCCAGAGCATTGCACAACCGTCGAGAATGACAGTTTGATTGCTGCTTACTACAAATCTTGCAGATTTAATTTCAGCAAGTTTTTTGCTTAAGTACCTTTTTGGGGTTTCTCGCATTTCACCCTTCTCAATAAAAAGAGCAGTTGGAACTTGAGCTAATTCATGGTGCAGCATATCATGCACATTTATATCACGAGATATGAAACCTGACTCATTGTACGAGCATAAACTACACCTTGGTCAATTATCATTTCCCGTTTATCACTTGAGACTAGCTTCACTGCTTTAATAACAGCTTGCATCATTTTAGATTCCTTGGCAATAATTTGGTGAAAGCTTCAAGGCCATTCACACAGAAAGTCAGTTAGCTGTTGTGTTCACACTTTTACGGTATCTTAGACTTTTAGTGCACTGTTACTCATAAATTGACCACTAACAATATTAAGTAATTCCTAATTCCTTAAGAGGATGACTTTTACTATCAAGGGGATCAATGCATATTGACAAAAACTCACAATTTTTTACGCGATCTGCACAGCTAGCCTTGATACACGGACCTGTCTCCTCCTTGTGATGGGAAATCAAGTCCTCATTTTCCAGTTTCTTCATGTTGTCCACATTTTTCTGAATTTGTCCAAAGACGTTTAAGGAAAGAGCCCATACGGCCAAAGATTTCGCTGCAGAGTGAATCCAATTACACCACCAGGTCCAGGACCATACCTCATGTAACTTCTTTCGATAAACTAATCAGTCCATATTCTATTCCAGACACCCTTTTTGAGCTTTACTACGTGTTTACCAGCCATGAATTTTGAAAACACTTCTGATGCCAGCCATTGTATTTTCTTCAGATAGTAAGTCCGATATCGAGCGTAATTTATGTGACCTGCTGCAAAAACAAGGAGGGTTACATTGACTCCACTGACCAAAGGCGTAAACATCCAATCGCCTTCTCTCACTGCACGAGTAAAAGTCAACATTAGAAAAAGCGGTTTCACCAAACAATCAATCCAAAGTTCCGAAGTTCCACTTTCTTTTGATTTACTCTGCAGTATTTCAGCCAGACCACTCATTGAAGCATCATTAGGAAGTCTAGTGATCGCATCTCGTAATACTTCTTCTTCAACAATCCTAAGAGCTCTCACATTTTGTAGAAACTTGTGTCCTGATAGCATTTTTGACCCTCCACCAAATTCACTCTGTAGGACATCTTCCAGACCACTTCCACTGATCAGAGTCCCGTAGAAATAATAGTTATCTTTCCGAAAGCAAAACTTCTCATACAATTTTGCTCGCACAATTGTTGTTTCTCCTTCTTTATAGCTCATTTGAAAGGACATGAAGAGTAAATTAAAATATTACATTTAGGATTCAGCAATAGTTGGCAGTCATGACGCTGAAGAAGGGAACTAGAATATCTACAAAACCAATACGCCGAATACTGTTCTCAAAAAATCGAGGCTAACTGAAAATAGTTTACAAGAATTGAATATTTGAATTGTTTCGAATGTATTATTTTTGTAATGAACGTATGTAAGTCAAATGTATTTTCCCATTCCGCTTCTAGTAATCCTGTTGCTTTTATTCAAAGCTTATGTGAAAGAATAAGGACTGTATATTTGGAATAAACTGTTTTCTGTGTGAACTTTAAAAAATGAAATATTCAATAAATATTCATTTTGTAAAATTTATTGACAGTTGGCAACCCTGACGTTCGTGGGGAAAAAACTTACTTCCTCCAAATGGTTACTCATATGGCTATTTATAACATATACATGAATTGGAATCCTAACTGTTAACAGGATATGAGAGTAATGAAACTAAGCTGAGATAACACCAGAAATTTAAGAAATGACAAGTAATATAACACCGCCCCTTTTATTCCCCGATTGCGAAGTTTCCCCAAAGTTTAAAAGAGACTGGCACTCATCGGATTTGAAATCAGCACCGCAAGATCATATAAGATCAGCTGAAAAA
>JAGDQP010001697.1:21496-116961 GCA_022664845.1 Lepisma saccharinum
ATATCATGGTTCACCGGCTTCTCCCCCGGACTAGAGAACGGGCGGCAAGCAGAGCATAAATCACACAGTAGGTTCAGTTCACGTAGTCCAAGGCAGACATTATTCGATTCAAATGTTTAAGCTCCGATATCTCGTCAAATGCATAAAACCTACTCAACTCATTATTACCACGTTTTATATCTACCACCATTGGTTTATATACATGTTTTCAGAACAACCGAACGTCCCGAGGTGCGGATGGTTCCTGGTTAGTGAAGTATTCCCTTAATGTCACCAATATAATATTGGAAAATTACCTTAGGTACCCTATCTGCTACCTTCAACATCCTTGTCCTACCCTATATAAGCCTGCTCAAAAATGACAAAACCATCAATTTAGACCAATGTCGACTTGTTACTTCAATGGTGATCATTACACATTAAGACAGTGAAATAATATGTAGTGAGGAAGAATTAACTTCTTAAAAGAATAATCTGATCAACCTTATTCAATTGTACAGGCTGCTTCACAGGTAATGGCAGAAATATGCTTATTCCACTTAGGTATGCGTATGGAGTTAGATATTTAGGAATAAAACGTAACTGTTGGTTAACTTGAATTTTTTTTATACATTCATGATACTGAATCATCGACATTTTTATGATCTAGAGAAGTGCATGATGGAACAAATCTTCAATTCTACTTTGGATGTTGTTTAAAAAATCCCTACGTGCTCTCTCATAACTATGTTGTCCTTTTTCTACATCTTTTACTTCATTTTTTTAATTATATTATTTCGTTTCGTTTAGATGTTTCACATTAAAGACTTGTTGTCATAATAGAAGTTTACTACTTAAATTATATCGAAATACTCAGATTAGTTCTTATATCAACTTAAGGTTAATGTAAAATAATGATCTCCAACAAAATATGGCAGCACTTACTTCGATTATGTCTATTTTTTATCATTATTATATATTATATATGAGATATATACGAAGATAGTGCTACCATCTTTTGTTGCAGATCGTTAACCTTAATAACTTTATATATCACATGTAAAATACAGATATATTAAGACAATTACCTTTTAATCTAATTCTTTGTCATTTATTTTTATACCACTATTTCATATTTTAATGATTATTCATTAAGATTGAAAATAATTTCAAGTTAAAAACACAATTTCCTGTCAACTAATACATAAAACGTGCGTTAACTTACACTTGTCCTGTGAAATTATTTTTCCTTGCAGAGCCTAAGAAATTTAGTGTCGACAGGACAATCAATATTTTGTGTTTTCGTGAACTCTATGATGTAACATTAAACATGCAACTTTTAAGTCAAAATTAATGGATACGTAAAACAGATAAGCTAGTGAAATGTATTTAATGGTAACCTACATGATAAGGAATCTGCTCTACATTTTACGTGTTGTGAAAACAATATCATAACTCAACTGGAACTGCCAATATTTCAGATAGCGTAACTGTATGAAATTATTGTCTTTGTATGAGATATTTACGATACGTTTGATTCGTAAGCTGGAACAAATGTCTATGTGACAAGTTGGTTTAAATGGAGTTATTCACGCAACAAAAGTCTCTAATTAGTCCTCGATATGCATCTGCACTTGGCTTGTGCATGTCACCATAGTTTCGGTACTCAGACGTTTATGGATGGAAATGCAGTACAAAAGCCATGGAACAAAAGTCTATGTTGCATGCTCTTCTTGTTAGTGAGTACAAGCTTAAACTGTACGGGTGACAAAAAAATAGCATAACAGCTATTTTTTACTGCTACTTTGGAAACATTGCTATCACTGCTACCACTGATGAAAAATAGCCCTTATTCCTACTGTTACTTTTCTCCAAACTTCGCGAAAACTATAAACAACAGCACAGCGATGAACAAAACGCAGGTGCAAGCTGTTACTTCATTCTATATTTCTAGGAATTATTCTGGGAAGGAAATATCGGCTACGTGACGCCACATGTTTTCACTCGTGGTCGAGACATGAAGTAGTGCTCCATAAAGAACACTGACAAGTTTCCACTAGCAAGTGCCTCCTTAGCGCTCTGGCTAATGCATCTGACACCTAATCTGGTGATCCTGATTCGGTTCTCGGTGGGCTGATGATTTGTTCTTAAACTTTCCTATTTGTTTTTATACGTATTTTCAAATTATATAAATTTCACTAACCATTGGTTAGGTTAGGTTTATTCAAATTCGTTTTTTTTATTGACCACGTGATTCTCTCTAATTAACGGCAACAGTAACAGAGTAACAGTTGACTCTCATGTGATGCTTTCTATATCGATCAAGTCGTCACATTTTTGTCTGTCCATTACCTGCAGATGGAAACAAGACAGTACTTTCTTAATGTTTTGTTTCATTATACCATATAATAATATTTTGTGCACCTGTGTTTTTCAAAAGAAATAGTAAATGCAGGTTTATCAAAGCAATTATTGCCCAGCCCTTGTGATGCAGGCGGTAACGTTGCGGCCTTCGGATCGGTCATGAGCTAGAAGCTCGCAGCTCAATGGTAGAGCGCTTAGCATTCATGAGGTCGTAGATTCAATCCTAGCGAACGACCGTACTGACTGAATTTTTAAATCGTGTTCCTGTCACACCAGGACAATACCAGATGGTACATTCAACTTATACCCTGGCTGACAATTTCTCGTATCTTTTCCCCTTCCATATCCCGGCTCGAGTCTCAGATAGCTTAAGGCCATAAATAAAATATTAAATTTTAAAGCCTGGGCCGAAGATTCGCTGGGGCATGCTGCGATGCTACGCAGTGTTCGATTTGTAGCAGAGGATGGTTTTGATTTCCACTTCTATGCATTAATCTTCCCTAACTCTGTTTACAGATATATATATATATATATATATATATATCTAGCCTAGTATATAAACGATCTCAAAATACCGTATAATACATATCTCACCACCTCTTCTTTCTGTCTGGAAATTGTACAATTCGAACACTGATGTTACGGTAAGTAAGTCTATTGCTGATATTTCCTTATCCTCTACGTAACTCATCCCGACCTGAGCCAAAGAAAGCGAAAGCTCATAATAAATTTTATACGAAACAATTGTTACGTAATACGTATTATTATCAGTTTTCTCATTTGTACTGCCAAATAGGTCTCACTTATAGCGGAATGAATTTCAACTAGGTATTAATTTTTAATCAGATTAATACTAATTATTCACGAATAGAATAAATAACTGAATCTTTAGAAGATCCGATAATTACACACTATAATTTTCCGACAAGAATAATATGAACTACTCTACTAATTCCTAATGGCAGTCTATCACTCTCCTATTCAGATAACAAGATACAGAAAAGGGTGCTTCTGCATTTCTTTTTAATTTGATAACAAGTAACTCCCATTTAGATTTTTTTAAGACAGCTATTTCTAATTGCTATTGTTCACAGATATTTTAAAATATACGTTACTGCTATCACTGCTACTAAAAGAAATAGTCGTTTCCCCATCACTGTAAAACAATTGGTATGATGAAACTAAATTGAATATGACAACATTCAGCTGAGCCACACCATTGTACGGACAACTTTCAACTTCTTAGACATTTTTCTCTACACATGTAAAATGTAACATAGACGTTTGTTCGCGCATACGCTTCGTTTATGTGTACTACATTCTTGCTTTCAATACCAATATGAATGCCATCTACAAACGTTATATTAAAATATATATAAAATTATATCTGAAATAAATAACTGGGCTGAGTAGGTGGGAGAAACATTTCCGTTCCACTTCTTTCCATTATCAGAAATATGAGGGTGGGGGGGCTGAAAAGTTCATGAAATCACCAAAATGAAATAAAAATTGAAACATATCATTGTAGTCATTAGAAAAGTCATATATTGTGAACCTGTCATCCCGTATATGATCATTTTATCATTGTTATTTCCTTTGTTACAGGTTCTGTAAGCAGATATGGCGGAGGATCTAAGGAAATTCGAGAAGAATGAACTTCGCAGTGTCATCAAGCCTTTTGTGCTGCAAGACAAATCCTCGATGGAAATTCATAAAACTTTGCAGGATACTTTGGGGGAACACGCTCCTGGATATACAACAATAGCGAAGTGGGTGAGGCGTTCTAAGACTATTCATCGTGAGACTGAAAATGAATTAACACAGTTATTTTTTGCAGTGTCTGGGGGAAGGGAGGATAATAAGTCTCTTAATTTTATTACAAAGGAAACAATTCCACCATAGTGACACAAAGAAAATTACTCGCAAAATGGATATCACTTCTTTTCTGAGTAGAGAGTCATTCTTTCTTTTACCCCGAAAGGGTTTTAATACTGATTCATTCTATACAAAAATTTCATAGGGGGAACTTTGCTCAAGAGTGAATTGGGACAAGAGTAAAAACGTCATTTACGATAAGAACAAAGACACCGAAAACTATTAACATTATCACGACTGACGTATTGTAAAAAAAAGAAAAAAAAGGAACAAGAATTTGACGCTTAGAACAGTTCTGTGTGGTGTAACTGTAAGAAGAGGAGGTATTTTACCAAAGTATTTTGCAGACGCGATTAATTACTATTCAGATATAGAAATTAGAAATATTTGTAGTTAAATATATGTACTAGTGCTCAAGGGAAATTAATTTGTAGGTGGGAATTGGAAAGCCTGAAAAATGTGATATTGATGTATATTCTGTGTTTATTCCATTACGGGTTTTACTCTATCTTCTTCATTTCTTTTTTCACCTTTCTCCTGCAAAATTCGAAACCGCAACCTTGTGTTTGTTGTTTGCTGTCTTATTCACTCTGCAACGGGGGAATTCTTGAAGAGTAAAACGTCGAATATGCACTTCCTCAACTCACACATACAATATAATAAAATATAATTTTATTCGACTGTGTAGTACATTCTTATGATACATAAGATTCGTTAATGTCTCTGTACACGAGACATAATGATGTTTAATTTTAAAATTGAGTACAAATAATGTATACAATGTTAGGTAATTACTTATTTATTTATTACATAATTAGTTATTTTACATAATAATCATTGATAGCATAATAACCCTAATTTATCAACATATTGAATAGCTCGGATTTAAACTTATTAATATTCTTAATACTCTTCAGGTAATTGTGTACAGTCTAGTACACAAAATAAACACTAAAATGAGTAGTTACAAAATTTTGTCTGCAAATATGTATCTTTATTATCGTGTATAAATGTGTATATTTGTCATATAAGTTACTGTTTTCCTTTGTAAATATTACGAGCTTATAAATATGTAAGCGTAGAACAGTTATAATTTTTGATATGGTGGCATTTACACGAGCAAAAGTTTTATACATATTACTTTGGTTTAACACGTGTTATAAAAACATAACATAACACACACACACACACACACACACACATATATATATATATATATATATATATATGTATATATATATATATATATATGTTGTTATAACAGCAACATTAACAGGAATCTGATAACCAATGTCTAGATGCAATTGTACAGTCACTTACAAAAGTAAATAGAGGTTCGAGTAGTAAGAAAGAAAGAATAGTTATTTTTTCATAGATAATTGTTTTACTGTACGATATATACAGACAGAGTACAACGAGTAAGACACACAGGCGGAGAGAGAGAGAGAAAGAGAGACAGAGAGAGGGAGAATAGTTAGACAACCAACATGACTTCACAAATATCCGCGAAAATATGATATGCCAGAATATTCCTCCATTTGTAGAAAGAAAGAATTGATTCGTAAAGCGTCATTTAAAGGACCACGAGTAAGATAAGCAGAGAGTCCATTCACGTTAATTACTAATAGGTAGGAATTAATGCAAAGAAAAGGAAAATACTAATATGGACATCAAGCACGAGTTGCCATGATTCAATGTAACAAAACATGGCTTGTTCAAACACACACACTAAGACACACAGACAGACAGAGAGAGAGTGAGAGTGAGAGTGAGAGAGAGGGAGGGAGGGAGGCAGAGGTAGAAAGTATGACAGAAGACGAGGAAGCAGCGAAAAAAGATAGAAGAAAAGAAGGAAACAGGGAAAGAAAAATGGTGGAAGACACGAAAATAAATTATAATTTAATAGTACGAATACACAGTTTGCGTCTTTCCCCCGTCTGCCTCCTCTCTCTTTATCTTTCTTGCGTTTTCCTCCATTTACGGGACAAATATTGTTCACTAGCAATTGTGAACATCGTTTACAGCGCTTAATTTCTTGAAGAAAATAAAATAAATCCATTCAGGAAATAGCAGAAAGGACCATGAGAATGAGAGGTTTTTTACAGATAAAAATTCTGAACGGATTTCAAAATATAAACCGTATGAAGGTGAATTTGATGCTGTATTTAAAAAAAATCAAAGATCCATTTCCATTTAAACTTCAAGATATTCCAAAATTTGAACGGTTAAGTAACTTTTCTATTAATGTATTTTCGTATGAAGAAAGAAAAGGAATATATTCATTATATAATACTATAGAGAATGAAGAAAATCAAATTCATTTAATTTAGCAGAGAAAACTAACTCTCATTATTGTTGGATTAAGGATATATCTGTATTAGTAGGTCAACAAATTAGTAAATTTAAACGAAACATATTTGTTTTAATAGATGTTTACTCCATCACCCCTCACAAGAAAAACTAAGTATACATGAAGAAGATTTTAAAATATTTGATACTGTAAAATTTCAAATACCTACTAAAGACATAGTAGGAAACACACCAACAATTAAATTTCAAAAATATCAACATACAATGAAAATAACCTTTGTTCTTTATGCTAATTTCGAATGCTTTACAAGAAAAATAGGTATAACTCAACCTGATTCAAAAGATTCAAATAATATAAAATATCAGAAAAATGAACCAAATTCATTGTTACTCCTTCGTTTTTTCCACCTTGAACTTATTGTAATGGAATATATAAAGAACCATATTTATATAGAGGTAGAGACGTTGTTAAACACTTTGTGGAGATAACGTAATTAGAGGCAGAAGAAATTTACGATACTGAAATAAATATGCTATCTTTAACAGATAAAAAAACAATTATCAGAAAATTGTCTATTATGTAAAATGAAATATAATTACAAAAATAAAAATCTTAAATACCATGATCATTTAACTGAAAACTTTTTATCTCCAATATGTAATAATTTCAATAAATTAACAAGAATTCCCAAATGGCCTCTGATATATATTCATAATTTACGTGGATATGACGCTCATTTATTTGTTAAAGAGTTTGGATGTGATAAGAAAAACATAATCTACTTCCAAACAATGAAGAAAAGACTTTCACTGCTCTCACATCTCGATGAAGGTTATATCGGACGGAAGGTGATTTATACAGACACAAAGAAATGTCGGAAGAACGAAGGCGGATTCCTTAAAATCAGTTTAGGTTAAATCCATAGCATCTTACCACCATCTTAACGGACACTTCCTAATTCCCTAAATAAGAAGTACTATCCGCTCATGTAAATAGTTCCCTCTTCTACGTCACCCTTTCTGCTTTATAGTACATTAATTCGAGACAGCACGCTTTTAATTTTTCAATACTCACGAACTCCACATTCCTTTAAATGTATCACTTCTTCTGTAAATTTTAACTTTTAGTTGAAACCCTTTATTTAAATAATAACATCATAATTATCATTACTAAGAATAATGTATCTTCCATATAATATAACGTCTATGTCGTTTGGAGAAATATAGGAACATTACACAAACAAAAGAAGGAATATATATATATATATATATATAATATATACTTTCAGAGACAAAGGTATCAGTTCACTGATTTATGCTATATTGACTTGTTATTTACTTATATAATTGTATTTTACATGTCGGTTGGTAGTTCATATAGTGCTAAAACAATGAAACCTGACCACTAACTCGCTTTTGCCTCTCTGCATTTATTTTGTGTTTCGTAAAAATACCCGTTCTACCCGCCTTTGAGTCATAACTACAATTGTGTACATACACAGTCCAACAAGTAAGTAATGAGACTGATTTTATTCTGACAAAACAGAGAATGCAAAATAGAAACCAATATGTGAGTTCGAGAGAGTAATCCTTCATCTACAACCTGGCAACACCGCATGATCCCGCGTGAAGCACAACGGGAAATATGACGTCAGTACCAGCAGTAAGTGAAAGGCCTTTGTCACGACAGCGTCATGGAGCAGAGGGCGAATATCAAGTTCTGTTTCAAACTCGGGAAAAGTGGCACAGAAACAGTTGAGTTGATGCGGAGAGTGTATAGTGATACTTGTTTGTCTCGTGCACAGATATTTAGATGGTACGAACGTTTTAAAAGTGGTGTGGAATCGATTGACGATGAACCTCGGCCGGGTCGTCCAATTTCTGTTCGTAACGAGGTACTGATTGAAAAAGTCCGTGAACGTGTGCAAGAAGATCGTTGTGTGACTTTTTTTTATTTAGGGGGCCCACCTTTCCACCCCTGCCTCTCTGCGTTCTTTGCACAGGTTAGGTCGTGCACTTATAAGGGCGTGGAGCGCGCACTACTTAGTGCTTCCCAGCCTGGGGCAGGCTTGTCCCTGGAGATTGTTGGATTGCTGGAGTTCCGACATTCCAACGATCTCCTATGTTCCGTCTGTCTGAGACAGGTGGTGTTGCAGGACGGTCTTTATGACCCGGCGTCCGGAATGTTCTCCGGGTCTTTGTTCCTAAGTTTGGAACTTTTGCTGGGAGGGAAGTCCCTATCCACATATATGCTTTATTTCATACGAATTACATATATTACATAGAAGACAAACACAAGACAAAACAAACATTAAACTGGAGTTAGGCTTCTTCTTCTTTCTTCGCACCTTCTGCTTCCCTGTAACGAAATAAAGAAAAAAATAAAGGTATGTTTTTAGTCTCTTCTTCTTCTTTGCTGCATCTCAATTTGTCACAGGGCCACTAATATTTCACTGGAAAGTCCAGCTTGGCTATTTCTGTTCCTCCTTTCTTCATACAGTTGGATATATGCATGTCTATTCTTCTCCATTTACACTCACATACACTCTTGGGATTATTCACTAAGCTTCTGTGGGGTGCGGCTTCCGCAGCCCACATATACATTAGTTCTGTTTTCATACATAATTCCTCATTCTACACTATTTCACTTCATCCTGGTCCCTCCACCATTTCATTCACACTCTCACACTAATCGAGTGTCTTTTGCAGGATTTCCGTACAAAGCACTCTGCTACTGGTTTCCAGCAGCTCTCAAGTAGTCTTATATATTGCTCGAGTTCGTTGTTTTTTCGACTTTGTTGTACTGTTTTAACGCGCAAGATGTTATATTTTGTCTATGTCTATTGTTCATGATCTCTTATTCGCGTTACACGGTTGTCGCGGTTCGCGTTTGCCACGGTCGTGAATCTCGGCTGTTGCGGTTTATAGCTGTCACAAAAAAGCTCACTGGTTGCAGTTCTGGGTGTTTTTACATACGTCCCTCTCACGGTCTCCCAGCCCCGGCCACAAATTTTCTTCTGTGGTACTCTAAAACTTTGTTTGCCGTTTCGCGGAGGACCACCACCAGTTCTGGAGTTCTCAGAACTGTGTAAATAGGCGTATCCCCCAGGATAGCTCTCTCTTCATTAACCAGTTCGTTTGTTTCCTCACACCCTAAGACTGTGTGCTCCGGGGTCAAAACCACTCCACACACTCGGCACATATTATCCTCTACAAACTGGAGATCCCGTAGCTTCTGTCTGTTTGGGCCATGACCGGTTATGAAATGCACTAGGCCGCCTTCTATTTCAAGTTGCAGTCCGACTCTCTCCGGCACTTACCGGAAAAAGCTGAAGACTCTTCTCGCTTTTGTTGTTGTCTCCCATTCGTCTTGCCACGCTCTGATTAAGATTTCTTGTATTTCTTTGGTGTCTCCTGCTGTTTGGTGTAGAATTGTTCTGACTTTGTTTTCGATGTTTTTCTTTAACCAGTACGCGGCTCCTAATCTCTTAATTTGTAAGTGCATCGGCATTGTCGCTGTCGCAATCTGAAGCGCCTCCACTGATGTTGTTCGGTATGCTCCCGTTAGCCGTAGCAGTAGTTGTCGTTGCGATCTGTCAATAATTTGTTTCTGTCTGATGTCGTCCATGCGGTGACACCATGCACTGACGGCGCAACCCACTACTGAGAGTATTATGACGTCATGGTACGTTCTTATTATTTTTAGTGGTATACGATACTCTTTGGTTGCAATGTTTACTATTTTGTGTGCTACTTTGTTTGCTTTGTTTTTTACTTCAGTTACATGTTTTCTGAAATTTAGCTTTTCGTCCAATATTACGCCTAAACATTTAAATTCCTTAACTCTTTTGACTGATGTATTATTAATTTTAATTGTAGGTCCTCTGTTATAGTCTAGTTTGCATTTAAAGATCACATATTTTGATTTTTCTGCTGAAATTGACATCTTATTGTTATTGCACCACGCCGTCATATAGTTTATAATGTTATTTACCTTATTTTCTAGGTCATTTCGGCTGCTGCTTTTATTTGGATCATCTGGTATTAGTATTCTGTCATCTGTTCTCATTCCCGTCATTTGCCCTTATTGGTATAAGGTTCTTCGACACACGCTACATCCACTTGCTCCTTGTCACAGTATAGCATAAGTTTGTGTGTGGCTAGCTTGGATCTATCTAGACTGACTTGGACAAATTTGAACATTTTATTGATTTCTCAAGTGTATATAGCATGCTGGAAATTTGAGTGTCGGTTCGAAAATAACTCGTCCATATGCCATCACAAATTGACGGTATACATTGTTAAGTTGAAAGCACTCATCTCTTCTTTGAAAGACTCTAATCACCAGCTTGCATAGTTCTTGCGGATCTGAGGTAATTCCGTTTCCTCGCAGATGAATCCTGTCCACCTCGTCAATCACCGGGAAGGTAATACTTTTCCCATTGCTATGGATATTTCTAACAATGGTTCTTAGTGATGCTAAGAGGATTTGGGGTTCCTCTAGTCTTGAAAGTATGTAGGCCTTATTTAGATTATCATAAAGTATGTTAGTGTTATTCCCATCCTCCGGTTCGTCTTCTTCAGCTGATGCTTCATCAGTTCCTTCGCAGTTGTTCTCCTTTGTGGTTTCTAGTTCTCTCTTGTTTTCTTTTGGAGTTTCCTTGGTTTTCTTTCTTTTGTGAAATCCAGGTATCCAGGATTTCCATCCTCTCCCCTTTTTCTTCAGATGATTTTTATCGTGGCAATTTGCAACGTCTCTATTCTCAAGCTCTTGGTCTTGTTTTTCTTTCGCCATGAGGTCTCTCTCTGCTCCTCCTTCTCCGACTCGGAGTTCGACCAGTCACTCTCACTTTCATCTCTGATTGTGTTCCATATTCTTTTTATGTCTTCAAACAGTTTCTTATCTTGCACCACCATCTCGAAGCCTACGTTCTTAATATTTTTCTCCCATTTTTTAAGTATAAGTAATACCTCCTGGGGGTCTTTTCTCCATAGGCCCATACCTACTGCCGGGATCGTGATTTTTACTCTTCCTTCTTCGTTTATCCCTGCCATTAAGTTCATGGTTGTCTCAAGGTCTTCTAGGAATGTCTCTCTTGATGACTTAATATTCAAAAATTTGCTATTATATCTATTTTTTGACAAATAGATATTGAGTTCTTTATCGTTTTCTTGTGTAATGTTATAGTGTTCCAATTTTTCGATTTCATATTCGTCATGTGTGAGAGCCTCAAGCTGTGCAAAACCTCTCGGGAAAGTTGTCAAGTCCGGGTTTATATAGTGCATTACTATTTGTTCTTCATGCTGCATATCGACGTATCCATTCTTGATTATGAGGAAGTTGTCTATTTTGGTTGATGTTCCTTCGTTTATCCATTTTTTAAGTACCTCCACTTCTTGGTTTCATTGGATTGTATGAACCTGTTCCTACTCCTTCTTATTCTGCATGGGGGGTTCTTTCTTTTTGTGGATTTTTGTTCCTGATCATGGGTCGAATTTGGATTATTGTCCATAAACGAACCTATCTATTACTCTTTGTAAAGCCAGTTTATATTGAGGGCATTCCTGTTGGTTTTTGGCCCCACACAGCTTCTTCCTCATCCTACATGGTATGCAGACTTTTTGTTCCTTGGCTTTACAGTCGGTTTTCTTGTGGCTTTTTCCCCACAATTTCCACAACATGTGTCATTCCTGCAGTGTGCAGCGAGATGGCCGTAATCGTGACAATTTAGGCAAGTAGTCACTACCAGGAAGTCCTTCACATTTGCGGCCTCGTACCCTATGTATACTCTAGGGTTTCGCAATATGTGTTCTCTTACCTGTCTGGGTGTCTCGAAGACCAGGTGATATCTGTCCCTCATTCAGATCTTCGGACTAGCATGGCTTCAGGGGCCTCCAAGAACAAGATTAAGAAAGACCTTAAAATAGGAACGTAGAACGTTATACAAAACTCATCCTTGTTAGGTGGCATTATGCGATACGGGCTGGACATATTAGCCATACAAGAAGTTCGTTAGGAGGGTCAAGATAGTATCCGGCAGGGCAACTACACTTGTATTACAGGGGAACATAGCCTCACGATTTTGGAACACGAATCCTCATTAATAACAGTATCCTTCCGGCTGTTCAGAATATTGAATTAGTAAATAAATAACTATCATGCGTTACGAAACGTACATAAGGCAGTACGATTTTTCTTTACAAAAAGTTTTTACTTCCGCCGAGGCTACTAATGATAACTGCAAAGATACATTTTATGAGGAGCTACAAAGATGTTTTGACCGATTGCCGAAGTAAAATACGAAAATTGTGGTAGGTGATTTCAACGCAAATGTAAGTAGGGAGGAAAACAATATACGCACTATAGGCAAATACTGCATTTATGAAATCACCAACAAGAATGGAGAGAGATTGATAACATTCACGATCTCGAGAAACCTACTGGTAAATTGCACGTAATTTGAACGCAAAGATATAGACAAGTAGACATGGATATCTCCGGGTGGCAAAACTCTCAACCAGATCGATCATAGATTAGTAGATAGACGGAGACACACCAACATAATGGACGTTAGGTCTTACACAGAACCGAAAGTTGACACCGACCATCAGCTAGTGATCACAAAGTGAGAAAAAACTTACGATTCGCGTACAAAGCAGGCAAAGGATCAAAACAACTTAAATTCGAAGTTAAACGATTAGATAATCCAAGCACAAGAGCAGATTACTAACTTAATTCTCAAACAGGTTCGAAATCTTAGCCAAATCTAGTATTATTAAAGACAATATTAATAATGAAATTTATGTAAGTAAGATGTAGGAGGTAATTCGTGATAGAGTGAACGTGGCAGGGAGGGAATGTGTAGATGAGAAGAAACAGGAAGAAGACAAAACTTGGTTTCGTGAAGAATACCTTTGGGTTTATGAGGAAAGGAAATAAGCAAGGCAACGATGGGTAAGAAATACAAGCAAAGGAAATCAACGCTAACAGTAACGCAAAATGTTACGCCACACTGAGCTTCAGGAGAAAAAAGCAAGAATATCAGACGCAGAAAATTTAGGAAATAGAGGAAAACGGAAAGACACATAACATATTAGATCTGTACATAGGGGATAAACTCGTTAAGGAAAGGTTACCAGTATAGATTAGTGATGATTGGAAATGAACGGCGGTGATCTTTCAGTGGACCTGACTAAAATTATCCATGTGTGGAAAAATTATTTCGACAAACTTTTTAATGTACACACCGGAGAAGAAACTGACGAAATCAAAACTTATAGAGCTGAATGGTGGATACCCGAACCTAGCCAGATCGAGATCAAAAGGTCAATTAAGAAGTTGGAAATTATCAAATCACCAAGAATAGACAATACTCCAGCAGAATTAATTAAAGCGGGAGGAACGGCACTAATCAAGGAACTGCATAAATTGATAAGTGCTATATGGAGATAGGAGGAGCTTCGAAAGAATGGAAAACCTTAATAA
Organism: Lepisma saccharinum; assembly: GCA_022664845.1. Taxonomy (NCBI): domain Eukaryota; kingdom Metazoa; phylum Arthropoda; class Insecta; order Zygentoma; family Lepismatidae; genus Lepisma; species Lepisma saccharinum. The sequence goes on from JAGDQP010001697.1 coordinate 35,511, forward strand.
TAGTTTCGGTTTATAAAAAAACGATAAATCGGGTTGTAATAATTACCGTGGAATCTCACTACTCCCAACATGTCATAAAATACTGAGTAATATCCTGCTAACTCGCCTAAGCGTATACGTAAATTAAATTATCAGGGAAACTAACTCGCCTAATCTAAAATGTGCATTTAAAAGAAATAGATGTACGTTGGACCAGATTTTCACCTTTAATCAAATCTTAGATAAGAAATGGAAATATAGTGGGACTCTTTACCGGTTATTCATTGGTTTTAAGAACGCATATGACTCTATCAAAAGGAAGAATCTATACAATCTCCTGGTGCGATTTCGAATTACGAGAACACTGTTTAACTAGTAAGGACGTGTCTCAGCGACCCCATAAGCAGAGTACGAATAGGTAATGATATGTCAGATAGTTTCGAGACTAGCAATGGATTGAAACGAGATGATGCAGTGTCCCATTTACTGTTTATCTTTGCTTTAAACTATGGGACTCAGAAAATAAAAGAGGACAATAAGGTACAAACACTGAATTGACTTGAATCAACTGTTCGTTTATGCAGATGATGTTGATTTAATTATAGATGCACAACAAAGTAACACTGATGTCTTACAAGGGAGATTTGTTAACTCTTCAGTCGATATCGAAATGATGAGTATGCCAAACAATAGAACATAGCATTCTTACTTTTGGTGAACTGTTCAGTCAATATCGAGATGATGAATATTCCAAATGATAGTAACAGCATGCTTACTTTAACAGTTAAAATATTAGCTGCTACAACTTTGTGTTAACTTCGTAATAAATATGCAAAATATTGTACAGGCTGGGGCCAATAGCAGCAAAATGTACAATATACAAAATAAGAAATACGAGACAAACAGGAACGAAATGTCCCTGAAAAATTATAGGCGAAAGAGAAAATGTTGCGTACGAAAAGCCGCGTTGCAGGTGGTTATCTTGAAATCCGTTATCTTGGATTCAACTTGAAAATTTCAGATAGGAAGGGATATGTATGACATATGAAATAGCACTACAATTTGGTCAGAAATTCATAACTGTGGTTCGTCTTAATTTATCTCGGATGTTTGTAAGATTTATGGAGGTGTTTTTCTTATTGCTGGTGATTGCATATGTTTCATGTTCCTTTAAGTAAGCGATAAACAATGATATGTAAAGTATTGTAGGACACTAATTGTTGATTATGTTATCAAGTGGTTAATAGCTAAATGGATTCGTAGTCGTCGCCCAGTTTAGTGGCCACCATGATCCCACAACCAGACTCCTTTGGATGTTTTTTGGTGACATTACTTGAAGGCTAATGTGTACCAGCGTAACTTAATAGTGTTTCGTACTTGAATCACTTACAGTGAGGTATATGGATTGTTCATGTGCACAACCTGACGTGCTTCGTAGGACGCACGATGACATTTGCGGAAGTGTTTCAATAAGGACGCGTCCATTTGATACATGTTATGTGATCGTGATGTGGTTTTTATGGTTCAGATCTGTTCTACGTATTAATGAATCTGTTTGTTATGGTGTTACAAGGTGTGTATGGCACGTAGTCTTTTCTCTCGGAATAACCCGCCGAGTTCAAAACCTACTATAATTTCGCTCATAAGGGCAATACGGTTACATATATCGTAAATTGCACTGTACCATTCAATTTCCCGTACGAAGATGGTGCCATTTGGTATATCACATGGCCATGTTGCCATTTCAAATTTTCATATTGAATCCAATATGGCGGATTTCAAGATGGCCGCCGGAAATATGGTATGGTCCGTAACATTTTCCCAATCACCTATAACATATTCAGAGACATTTTATTCCTGTTTGTCTCGTATTGTTTTATTTTATTCGCCTGCCCTAACAAGATTATGGCCCCACTCTGTACCGTACTTTGCATATTTATTACGACGTTAGCGCAAAGTTGGGGCAGCTAATATTTTAGCTGTTAAGGTAAGAATGCTACGTCCTATCATTTGGCATATTCATCATCTCGATATCGACTGAACAGTTCACAAACCTCCCTTGCTAGTAGAAGCGCGCAATACATATAGGTCTACAGGTAAACATAGAGAAAACAAAATAAATGATAACAATCCGAAACACTGGGGATGAAGGAAATTGATTCATAAAATATATAAATGAAAACATAGAGAAAGTAAACAAATTTAAATACTTGGGAGCATATGTAACAAGCAAAAACGAGAGACCACGGAAGATACGAAAAGTCGCTTAGCATCCCGCAAAAACATGGTTCTACTCAGTCCAGAAACTCCTAACCTTGCGATTAATATCAAGAAAGTTGAAATTGAAATTTACAGAACGGTTATTCTGCCGGTAATACTCTACTGTTGTCAAAGTTGGAGTACGACCCTAGCAGATGAACATAAATTACGAGTGTTTGAAAATAAGGTCTTGAGAAAGATATACGGGTCAAAACTGAACGAGATGACTAGTAAATGGAGTAGACTGGATAATGAAGAACTCCACGGACTGTACGACTCACCCGATGTTGTAAGAATAATGAAATCTCGACGAATAAGGTGGGCAGGCTATGCTACTCGGATGTGAGAAAAGCAAACATTATATACCTTTTTGATTAGTAAACCGGATGAAAAGAGAAGTTTGGGAAGACTGAAACGACTTTGGGAGAATAATATTACAAGGGATCTTCAAGAAGTCGTTGTTTATGATGAGAACGGACTTGATCTTGCTCAGGAGAAAATACTATGTAGAACCTTTGTTACTGTGGCGATGAACTTCAGTGTTCCGCAAGTCATAGAGTAAGTAAGTAAGTACTGACTTTCAATCTAGAATAATATATCGAGTTACGTTGTGCTCAATTACCATTGCCAGTCAACTTTTTAACTTTGTGATTCTATTAATTTCATTTTCATTTTCTTAATAACGTAAATTAAAAAAAAATCTCAGTGTTTTGTTGTTTCGTTTTACAGTTTCATACTAGTTGGGTTCTTTCACACAATAAAATGAAGCAACCTTATTTGTAACACTATTGATTGCCTGTAAGTCCTTTTTCACGTCATTACCTAGTTATCCAAACTCAATAATTTATCTTCCTTTTAATCTGATTAGTTTGTAGTTTTATCACTGAGAATCGTTTCTTATTCCTTGATTACTCAATCAAACTTTATTCTTTTTGCACAAACAAATAAAACGTAAAATACGAAACGTAAAATTGGGTTAATTGTCTCCTTTAAGTATTTATTCTGCTTCAATTTCGTGTCAATTTCTTTTTTCATACCAAGATACATGCCAAGTCGCGTGAATCGCCATTTTGATTTAATTGTGTTGTAATGTCTAGGAAAACATAATGTTTGTACTACATCCTTGTGTTTTTGTTAGTGACATACTTTTGAATGTGTTAGAGTAAAGTGCTGTGTCTCCCATCTCTAAACACACTAAGTGCCTTATGTTAAAAATTACATTTTACTCTTGACAAATGTATTAAATCCATATGTTTTACAGTGATGAAAAATAATATTTGTAAAATAATCAAGTATCTAAACTTTGTGCTTAATTGGAACATATTCGTCCCAAAATTATTAGAAACAAAATTTAGATATTTCGTAAAAAAACATAAACCATTCCATACAACTCTTTAGTCACAGTTAAAGGAGAACTGTATACTATAAATAAGTTATCTATTTGATTTGTAATTGATTGGATAGGATGAGTATAATTATAGGTATAGAATAGGTTGAGTGAAGACTTTCTTGCTAATATCTACTACTATATTAAGGTAATGACAATATTTATATAGTTTTGCATTAACTCAGTTCCAAAACAGTTAAGCTCATGTTGAAACTTAAGACCCTGGAATCAATGTACATGGCCTGTGCATCTTCTTATAAGATGAAATATGTTGTCGTTATTTGCTGATTTAGTAAGAGTAGTACACGCACTAGTGTTGCATAAGAAATATAAGAATAGTTATATAGATGTGTAATAACATAATTATTTCTAAATATTCAGCAGGTCAGAAATTTCGGTAAATGAATTTTAATTAAACTAATTTTATCTGTAATTTGTGATCAGCTCTCCCTTAGATACTGAGGAGAATTTCTCCGTATTGATATACTCGTAAATAAACGCAAGCAGAAATTTAGGGCAAAGGAGAAAAATGTAGTTGCTCTTTCATTTAAAAAAAACTCTTTTTTTATTTCTGCGGAGAACCTAAGTTAAGGGGTAAAGTATTGTTCCTAAAGATGAAAGAAGAAAGCATAAAGATTTTGTACGAAACTGACGAAAGGTTGTAAAGATCTCATGTAAAATGTGCTATATTTTAGGACATAAAATGAGTACTTCTTGCGCTTACCCTCTTCCTAAATACGGTAGTAATACCAAGAACATTCATACTTGAGCTGCATTTTTGTTTCCGGTAAATTAGTTAAAAAATGTGACTATTATTATTATTATTCCATGCCTGCAAATACGAATGCTACCAGAATATATTTTGTTTCGTTGAGTTTCGTTATCATGGAAAATGTTCCGCTTGCGAAAGCTACACATTGACATGGGAAACTTGATTAAACACTGACATACGGGGAACCTTATTAAGCAGTGACATATGAAGAATCTCATTAAACATTAACGTGTGGTAATCTTATTAAACACTAACACTTGGGAAACCTGATTAAACATTAACATGCGGGGAATCTGATTAAACCACATACACACACATACAACACAAACACTTAACAGTTAAACACTGACATGGGGTAACCTCATGAAACATTGATATATGTGGAACCTTATTTAACAGTAAATACCTGAATAAATACAGACATATGGGAAAGCTGATTATATATTGGAATGGAGGAACCTGATTAAACGCACGCATAAGGAACCGTTCAAAGGTTTAGATGATTAAATTTGTCTCATTAACATTGCTTTAAATTATTATTATAGTGTTAGTTGTCTTAACAGCTGATTCAGAACTACTGAATTGTCTCCTCCAAATAATTAATTATGATTTATTTTAATTTAATTGAATAGTCATTTTTCATCAAGATGTCAAACATAAAACATCATGTGAATGGGCTTCGTAAAATTTGGAAATGTAAGAATGAAAAGCGTAAAGCATTAGTTCAGAGCACTTGTACGTGGAGACAGAAATTGGGGATAATTCGCTAAACTTCCCTCCAAAAAATCTCTGTTGTGGAGTTTTGGGCGCTCTGGAGTGGCCCCGGGTAAGGTCATAGATTCGATTTAGTATATACAGAAGGCATTGGTAGAAAGGATTTTTGGGGTCAATGTTCGCGAAGTTCATCCAAATTTCGCATTCCACATACGTCATGGGCTCAAATGCATAGCACTTTTGGAATGCTTCGTTTTTGTGAAGAGAATGAGGTATGAACCTTGACTCGCCGATGAATAGTGTGTATGCAATAGCTATTTGACTGAAAGTCTCAAACTTCTTTCAAATGGCATTCTTTTAAAAGGGTTTATGGGTCACAGGGGGCTACCTCGTTGTCTATGACACCTATTTTTTTATTCACCTGAAAATGTCTCTTTTATCTCTTTCAAATGGACTACGTTTGATTCAGAAGTCCGTTTAACACGTTCATGACCATTTCTTGTTAGATTTGTCCTTAATCCCAATAGATTATGAAAATTCTTTGTGTTGCTACGTGTAAAAAACATTCTTGATTCAAATATAAATCATTTGAATAGCTTCATGTTTATCTTTGATGATTTTAGTGTTCATATTCTAGATATTTAGAGCACATTCAATTTTAACTCTCAGCAGTACCCTATATAAAGTAGCATAATAGCATTCAGAAAGGAATTTCTGATTGCTACGTGAACGAATATCCAAACAAACTTTGCATTAAGTTAGAATGACGTTCCAATGCGCACTAAATGCCATATTTTAATTGCAATAAATGCCTAATATCTTTAAACTGTTGACTATTAATAATTTTACTAATTGTAAGATACTGAGTAATGGTGTAGTTTGTATTTTCATCAAAAGGGATACAATGTGTTTTGGCAGTACTAACTTTCATTTTGTTTATTAAACAAAACTTTCTACGTTTCTAATGTCTCCCTGCATTTTATCGATATCACATTGACTTATTTTTGCACCGGGCAATTTACGACCGTCACTATACAACAGTGGCGTAGTATACTTATCCTGTCCATAAGTCATTAACAATATCTAAAAATTTAATGGATCCAATGGTGACCCTTGTGCCATTCCATTACTTATTGATTATTTAGATGGAGTATAATTTAACCTGAAGGATAAGGATAATGTTTTAACCTGGAAAGTTCTGTTGAACAGCTACTTTTCAAACCATTTAATTATCAAGGTCATTAAGCAACATTTCATATTATGTGACTAACTGTATCAAACGCCTTGGGGAAAAATATTATATATAACTTCGCTATGTTTTTTGTTAGATACATTTCTATAGATAAGAGGAGTAGATAGTTCGACGGAGGTTGGAGAGTATTGATTTACTATTCATTTTTTATTTTCGTGAACAATTTGCTTTAGATTGAATTGCAAATGTTGAACTATAATCGTTTCAAATATTCCAGCAAAGACATTCAAGAAGGATATCGGTCTGTAGTTTTCTATAGATAAGTTGACTTCGACCTTGCATCTGCGAACAATTAACGCGTGCTTCCATTTTGGTGGAAAGTGCCTTTGCTAAAGGGATTTGTTAAAAATAATGGATAACTTATTGGCTAGATATCCATTACACACCCTAACTATATAGTTCGAATAAATGAATAATAATTATAGTATAAATACTTATTTACTTAGTCTATGGCTTACGGAATACGCAAGTTCATCGCCGCAGTAACAAACTTTCGCCATCGGGATTTATTCAGGGCAAGATGAAGCAAGATTTCATCACAAACACCTACTTCTCGAATATATCTTCTGATATTGCACTCCCAACGTCGTCTCGATCTTCCCAACAGTCTCTTTCTCACCGCTTTTCCAACCAAGACGAAATTGAAGCTTCGTTTTTCTCCCATCTAAGTTATATGGCCTGCTTATCTTAGTCGTACTGATTTCATTATTCTTACAACATTGAGTGAGTCATACAGTTCGTGAAGTTCTTCATTAAGCAGTCCTCTCCATTCCCCAGTCATTTCGGCCCTCATATCTTACTCAAAATTATATTTTCAAACATTCGTAATTTATGTTCATCTGCTAGGGTCGTAATCCAACTTTCGCAACCATAATATATTACCGGCGGAATAACTGTTGTCTATATTTTCAATTTAAACTTTCTTGATATTATTCGCTAGGTTAAAAGTTTCTGGACTGAATAGAAACATGCATTGCCTGAAACAACTTTTTATTTCTTCCGATACCTTGTTTGTTTTTGTTACGTATGCTCGTAAGTAATTGAATTTGTTTACTTTCTCTATGACCTCATCCCTAATTATTATGATTTTATTTCTTTCATTCTCTGTGTTTCGGCTTGGTAGCATGTATTTTGTTTTATCTATATTTACCTGTAGATCTCTCTTTCTCATCGGACGCTGCTACTAATACATCGATGTTACTTTGTAGTGCCTCTATATATGTCCCCCTACTAAATCTACATAATCCACGTACCTAAAGATTTGATTCAAACTATTTAACGTTAGTATCTTTTTGTCCTCTTTTATATTTAAAATTGCATATTCTAAAGCAAAGTTTGACAAGTCATGACCTTGTTTCAATCCGTTTTGTATCTTGAAACTATTTAACATATTATTACCTACCCGTACCCTGCTTACTTGGTCGCTGAGAAAGATTTTCACAAGTTGAAAAGTTTCTTTGGAATCCCAAACTGTACCAGGATACTGAATATCTTTCCCTTTGAATAGGACCATAAGCCTTCTTAAAAATAATGAATAGCTGATGAACAGTTCCATTCTTTTCCGATTTAGTTTACAAGATTTGTCTCAAGGCGAAAATCTGGTCCAAGGTGGTTCTTTTTCTTCTAAGTCCACATTGGTGACTTTCAATCATTTCATCTACATGTATATTACTCAATACTGCTACTGGTCAATACATGTTGGGGGTAAGGAGATCCCGCAGTAATTATAACAGTAAAATTTATTGCCTTTTATATAAACTGGAACTACTATTGAGATTTATCATTCCTTGGAAGTTCTTTCTTTCACTATATAGTGTTTATTAATTTATGCAGTTCCTGATTAATGCCATTCCACCCGCTTTAATTAATTCACTTGGAATATTGTTTATTTACGGTGTTTTGAAATTTTTATATATCTTTGTCGACATTTCGAACTCGATCTCGCTGGGTTCCGGTAACCACGGTTCTGCGGTATAAACTTAAGATTCCTGTGCCTGTTCTCCCATGCGTATATATAAGAAATTTGTCAAAATAACTTTTCCACACATCGATAATTTTATTCGGATCCGCCTGCAGATCTCCGCGTTAATTTCTAATCATACCTAACCTCGGCTGGTAATCCTTTCTTTACGAGTGAACCCCTTTGTATAGATATCGTATGTTATTTGTCTTCCTGTTTTTCTCTATATCCTGAATCTTCTGTGCCAAATATTCTCGTTTTTGTTTCCGAACCGCGTTTCGCGTTGCGTTTTTCGTTAATGTAGTCGTTGGTATTTGCTTCGCTTTTATTACTTAGCCATCGCTGCCTTGCTTGTTTCCGTTCTCCATCAAGTTTACAGCATTCTTCATCAAAGCTAAGCTCTTTTTCTGTAGTTTCGTCTTACCTTCACGTTTCTTCGCTAAGCCCTTCACTGTATCACAATTTGGTTCTCACATCTTTCTTACATCAATTTCATTATTAATTTAATCTTTATTACTACTGAAGTGGCTAAGATATCGAACCTATTTGAGATTTCGGGTGTAGTCTGGTTTTACGCTTAGATATCTAATCGTTTAACTTCGAATTTAAGTTGTTTTCATCCTTTGCTTTCTCTGTTCGCGATGCAATTTTTTTTCCTCACTTTTGTGATCATTAACTGTCACCCTCCGCTCCTCTGTAAGATCTAACATCCATTATGTTGGTGTGACACTTTCTATTTACTAATACGTGATAGATCTGGTTGAGCGTTTTGCCATCGGGAGGTACCCATGTGTACAGAATATTTGTGTATGTCTTTGTGCTGAAAGTATGTGACCTTTACTACTAGGTTGTTTGAGATCGCGAAATTTATAAGTCTTTCTCCATTGTTGTTGGTGATTTCGTGAAGGCCGTATGGGCGTATTGTATGTCTTGATTTTTAATCCCTCCCTAACTCAGTGTTGAAATCACCCAACACAATTTTCCAATTATTCTTCGATAATCGGTCGAACAGCCTTTCTAGCTCACCGTAGGATATATCTTTGTAGTTATCATTAGCCACCTCGGTAGGAGCATAGACATTTATTAAAACCGTGTTGCCCCATCGAGTATGTATCGTAACGTACGATAGTCTTTTGTTGACGAACTCTACATTCTAAACCGCTGGAAGGATACTCTTCTTAATGAGACATCCTGTTCCGAAATCGTGAGGCTGTGCTTTCGCATAGTAGAATGTGGACATACCCCGTCGCATGCTGTCCTGACGCGCCCACCAGTTTCTTGTATCGCTATACAAAACGGGCTTCTTGGTCTCTCGTTCTGCCACCTTGTAACGCGTTGGTTGCGAGTTTAAATCCTGATGAGATGAACTAATGTAAAAATGAGTGCTTTGAGTAATATTGGTAATATCGCAGATCTACATGATTCAGCCAAGGATCGTTCAAACTCAACACTTCCTATATAGTTAAAAATATCTAAAGTTCTGCTGATGAGTGGGAGAATGATGTAAGGTATTGTTAAAATAAATTCTTCTTTATCTGGATTCCACGAGATTGACTTGCACACAATAACTTTATTAAGTTTGAAATGTCTCTTACACTCCTCATACGACTTGATGATAGATAAATTGTAACTACACTTGGACTTTTTAGCTAGTTCTGATTTTTCTTATAGGACAAAAAATACCATTGTTTAAAAGTAACATATATATCTGATATAGGAAAATGTCGTTTAACACATTGAAATAAAATGTTGCTGATCCACAATTGAAATACCGAATTAGTAGTGGAACATTTTGATAATATAATATTGATAGTCTTTTCGTTCATTGCTATATTCTTTGCTATAAATGTCCTGGAATGTACGTTAATCTTTCTGAAATACACGTCTCCTATCTGGCATGTCTTTTCGATCTTGCACAGTATTCTTTATTTTTGCGCTCTTCCCAAATTCGCACGTTATTTTGATTCTGCTTGCGCTAAACTTTAATATACACTATGCCTCTTACTTAACTAATATTGTTCGTTACTTAGCACGCTTTCTTACTATCATACAATGTCTTGAAACAAACTTATGGAGATAATTATCTTTTCAATGTATGTGCAAACCGCAAACATAATGAATTATATTATCTTAATATCTTCCTTACTTCCTTACTTCCTTACTGAGTGTTCAGTAACATCGTCTCAAAATGATGCAGCAGAAATTCCCTTAACAACATTTCAGTTCTGAATGAACGGATTCGATGTAGCGGTATTCTCCTGACTAGCAACTAAATTTACAGTGAACAATTCATGATTCTGATAAAGCCCTACACTTTCGATGAATATCTCTCTCAGATATGTCTAACGTCAACTTACGTACCTAATTGATATTTAGACAAACTCATTAATACAAGTCGTTCTCTAGAACCCTGATAAAGGGTTAGGGTGACTCGCTCCAGAGACTTGGGCTATGCCACTGCCGGGGTAAGATCTCATGTAGGGTTTATAAATCGAAAGCCGAAGGCGCTTTGCGGCTGGCCTACGGACAAAGCAATTTCTGTTCTACTAATTCTAAAGTTGGTAACTGTATCAAAGAGTTCACAAGCATCAATTTTCCTCTCACACTACAAACCAAGCAATGTCAATGCTATATATCCTATCTCTAACTTTTTGTGTCCTGTGGATATCGACAGAGAATAAGTCGTTCATCTTTACTAATTAAGAGTATTTATTCCACTGGTACTTAAGGTACATTATTATTCTGCTCCTTCACAACTTCTTTTCTTGAAGAATCTTCTCATAAAGTTGACAGTAATGTGACTTACGGCGTGTGCACCGCAACATGATATAGCGGACATCGAGTGTAACACAACTTCTGCACTTCAACGCATTTTCCGTTCCATGCATACATATACTGGAATAGCGAACGTGTTTCCTTACTCCATGAAAGATTATTCTTATAAGTGCATAAAGAACATATCAAAATTTTAATTGATGAGCGTTATTGCTTTGAAAATTATTTGAAATTTTAAATGCATAAAACGTACGCACTATTATATACTAAAAATATACAAGATTAAATTTAATTGTACTGGGCGACCTCGGCTATCCGTTTTATATAACGATCGTACGTTCCACTTTCCTATTCTAAGGTATACATGATCCACTATTTCTTTATATTACTGTGTAGTGTGGAGTTGTCAGCTCTACTACCTTGCAGCAAAGATGTCGTTCTCTGTACATCTCCTAGACTTACCGATGTCACTTATCTTCAGTGACATGCCGATGTCTCCGAGTGGTAATGGTGATGATGCTTCCCCATATTATTTTTGTTCGGGGTTACCTTCCTCTAGTCCTAGTAGATCTCTCTACTAAATGCAAGGTACTAGTACTGGTTTTGGTCCGCCCCGGAACATTTCCGGTACCCAGCATAACTGGTCGGCATTTTCCTATGCGTAACCTGGGGAGGCGCCTGGTGGGAGACCAGTAACTGAACACAGAATAATAATAATTGTTTTAGCAGTGGTAATTACAGGAAATGCAAGATAATAAAAATTATGTATTAGATCAGGCACCACTTTGCAATAGTCTTATTATGCTTAACTCGCAGTATACTACAATCTTAGTTACTTGTGCTACAATACACAGTCACGCATCAAGGCCTGTTGGCAAGTCAATAAACAAGAATAGTGGGGAAAGAGAATTCACCTCAAACCACATGTTAATTACAAGGCAAAATAAACTTATATTTTTGTTCATTTTAAGGATACTTGAATTACAATCAATCACGTGAATAATGTATGCATGAATCAGTGATTCTGTAAGTGAAAAATGAATGAATTATTAATGATTCGTAATGAATAAGTGAATCCTTCTTACATAATGAACATGAATTCAAATGAAAATCTACCTAGTATCTTGATATATGAAACATACGATTTGTACCTCGTGATATACAGGAATAAAGGAGGGGTTTGAATGTATGATTGAATCAGTCGAGGAATGAACGAGTAAACCATTGAATAAATGTCATACTGATATCTTAGATTATGTGCACGAATTACGTACTTTGAACGATTTATGCGTAGTTTTATAATACTATAAATGATTCATTCTTTTTCGAAAGTATTACACGTACAAACATGAGTGATAGATGAAAATAAGCACAAACTCACCATGAGTTCTGCACCATCTACAAGTGTTCTATGCTTCCCTTTTGTGTTTATATTGAGCAAAGCTAACAAATATGAACCAATGAACATTTTATATAATAAATTAGTAATTCATATTTCACACTAGGCACAGAATGTACATATTATGTTGATTTACGAAAAATATGAATGAAAATTTATTACAGTTAACGAATGGAAGTATTATATATAGCGGTCTAACTACATATTTAGACTAGCTGATTTGCCCGTCCGTTGTTTGCGGGATGAATAAAATATGTTAGCAATAGTCAACGGTACTGTCACCGATCAGCTTTGTTAAGGGTGTGTTACATAATATAATGTTATTATGAATTGATAGTAATACCTAATTTAACTACTTGGAGGTAGTCAACACGTCAAATAACATTGTAGTGTTGGTTGTCGCGTGCTTTCCGTTAAACTCTTACCATTATTTGCTTACGCCATTGGAATTCAATCGATAATTACATGAACGATTATCAATGAAGAGAATTTTACAATCAAAGTGATATAACTTCCTAGTTCGTTCCATTGTCTGATTGTCTGAGAAAAATAATTCAAAACAATGAAGTACGTTTTGCATGATGCTCCCGCAAACATATTCACTTTAAATTTTATGTGGAGAGATTAACTTGAATAATTCACATCTGGTACAGTTAATTACAAATGTAAACGGAGGTTGGAATTATAAGAAATACTAGCATTTTCCTCCAGGATAATTGGTGAACTGTTAGACAACCAACATGACAGTTTAAATATACTCCAAAACATTGCAAGCCAGGATATACCTCCATTTGGAGCAAGAAAGAATTCACTCGTACAGCAACAATTAAAGAACCACGAGATAGATAGACAGAACTGCCATTCACGTTAAGACAATAAGAGATAGGAAATAATGCAAAGAAAAGGAAAAAAGGAAGATGACAATATGGACATCATGCAGAAATCCCCACTATGCATTGTTTGCACACACACAAACACGTGCGCACACACATACACACACACACAGAAAGAGAGAGAGACGGAGAGAGAAAGCATGGAAGAAGACGAAGAAAGAGCGAAAAAGTTTAGGAGGAAACATGGAAAAAGACAAAATGTGCCGCAAGATATGGAAATAAATGAAAGTTTAACGCTTCTGAATACAGAGTCTCCGTCTCTGTCTCTCCCTTCCTCTTCTTCCTCTCTGTGTCTTGTGTTTTCCTCCCTGTGTGTGATAAATCTATTTCAGTAGCAATCGCGAACATCATTTACAGTGGTAAATTTCTAGAATAAAATATTTTGGAATGTCGCTCGTGGAATCGATTAATATACCTTGCGAATGAGAGTCTGACAACCACTTAGCTAAGCAGACCATAAAAAATGTGTTGTTAAATCGTCCATTAAATTCGTTACCCTCAGCAGTTTATGTGTATATATATATATATATTTCTATCAGAACTATCTTTCAAGAAAGTAAATCCCACTTGCATTCGGCGCGCTTATACGCCAATGCGAACCGGTAAGAATAAAAATAAATTTATTATAAATTCTGCATTCAAAGCGCTTTTGGAAGAAGTGGGTGATGTAACGTTTTGGGATTTAAATACAGAACCGAGAGCACCAAATATCAGCTGCCTAGCGTGTCGTGTTGGTAGGATGCTGGATCACGAAAAAACAAACAAAAACAAATGAACTGTGTTCTAACACCGGCGGGCAGGTGAAATTCTTTTCTTTATGCTTCATTATTAATAATTCCTTTCTTGCATTTGTAAGATTGTTTTTAAAAGTGCCGTTTTAGTAAAGAAAGATAAGATATTTTTCTTCTTGTTTCAAAAAAATATATTTTTCTACGTTCAATTTGATTATTTATAATTGATTTCTTCCTTTGTCGTAGATTATATAAACTTAGTGACCGTGGGTTAAGGTAGGTTAGGTAAGACCAGGTTTAGTTATATTTTGTTATACTTTCGTGTCTTTCTTTCAAAATATATTCATATCTATTTGTTCGATCATGACCTTACCTAATCTCTTCTAGCCCATGGTAACTAAAAATGCAACTCGGAGAGGGAGAGTGGCAGGTCTTGGTTAGCAGTGAACATACGCAAACGTGCTAAATTGTACCTGGGGAAGCGCTCCCTGAAGTTCACGTCACCCAGCTCCATTCGGACGCACTGTGCCCCCTTGCAGACGGACGTTAGACTGGTTTACGTATATATATATATATATATATATATATATATATATACCCTAGCTTTCAGTAGTCTCTGTTTGTATTCCAAATTAATTATTAATAATAAATGTGAAAATATAAAAATATATTTTGAAAGAAGAAAGAATTTCCCCCGCAAGGATTCGAACCCGAGTATTTTATTTAGTAAGCCAGCGTCTTACCGCTGAACAATGCTAGTACCTGGCAACTACTGGTTTGGTGGTTGTATTTACAGTGGATGGCGTCGAAGCCTGTCACTATGACGCCCCGCAGGCACGATGACTTCTAAACTTTTTACTATTTTCATCCTCAGCTTTTGAGTGCCGGACGTAAGAAATTGTATGATGCCTTTTGGTGGGACATCGATTCCGCGCAAAGTTTCGCTTGTGCCAGATTATCTTCCAGGGAGTGTTCCTAGTTAGTAGTACACCTCGGGTATGAAAGTTTGTGAGTGTAATTTTAACTTAATTCTAAGAATATCAGTCTATACAGGTTAAAATTTATATCAAATTGAACAAGTAAAATCAGCTTAGGGTGAACAGCGTTTCAAAAACGTTTTAATGCGTTGGTTAGCAATCGGAAATTCCTAGGATCGATTCCAGCGGTCGACCATTCTAACTGAGATTTTTTAAATCTTTCCCTCACCCATACCAGGCAAACGCTGTGATGATACTTGTAAATAGGTCGCCGCCGTTTATCTTCCAACGCACTCTCTTAACCCTATACCGGCTTGATCCTCACATACGAAAACGCCTCAAAATAATTTTAAACAAATCCTTCCAGCATCTTTTTAAGCAACCCTATCCCGGGTGAGTGTTATGCTTAACAGCATAAATCAATTCACACAATTCATACACTGTAGATGTGAATATATGAATCTAATATGCTGGGTTTAAGAATACTAAGATATCCCCGCTCGTTTTTCATTGTCGGTGGGATAGCATTCGGAAGGCCATTGTGTCGATCCCAGCGGCGGACCATCCTGACTGAGGTTTTTTCAGGTTTTTCATCAGTCGCACCAGGGAAATGTCGGGAATGCACCTTCAACATAGGCTCTGGCCGACACCTTCCCGAATCCTTTCCCCTTCCCTATCTCAGCCTGAGCCTTAGATGCCTAAAAGCCATAAAAAAAATTTCGCGTTCATTGTCAATTTAAATGCGTAATGTTAGTTACAGGATATGTAGATTAATTCAAATTTTAATATATTTTGTTAGAAGAAACTCATAAATAAAGACAGAAATGATATTAAAAGAAAATAATAAAAAAAATATTATTTGAAAGATAATTTAAGATATTTTTTCTAAAAATTATACAATTGTGTGTGCTAGGTTCCAAATCACTCATCCATTTTTTATCAGGGTTTGAATTAGCGACACTAGACACGAGAGGCGGACACGATAACCATCACACCAACGAGACTTGTTTATTTTGTTATGGTAACAAAGTATTTATTGTAAACTATCGATCTCCAGCGAGTCTGCTATCTCATAGCAAAACAAATAAGATGTTTTCCATATCAAAGCATTGTTTTTATATATTTAAGATATAAAAGATAAGCGGAGCAAATCAATATATTTTAATTAAAAAACTAAAATTGTGTAATAGTTTCATGAACTAACCAACTTCTCGGCTTCATGGGACAAACTAAATTACTTAAGTAACGTCAACTTGTAACGAGCCAGATAACACGTTCCTCATTGGATCCTGTCACCCAAACCAATAACGTCTAATCAAAGTGAATTTTTAATTATCAATCCTCATTGATTCCAATCCACTTCCTGTTCCTACTACATCTACTACAGGGTATGCATAGATGTACATGAACAGGAGGTACTTTCTTGAAAGATAGTTTTGAAATCAAAGATATATATAAATAAACCGCTGATGTTAGTGAGTTTAATGGCTGATTTAACAACACATTTTTTATCGTCTGTGTAGCTCAGTTGTTAGCGTTTCAGACTCTCACTCGTAAGGTCTCTGGATCGATTCCGCGAGCGGCTTTCCAAATATTTTATTCTAGGAATTAACCGCTGTAAATGATGTTCGCGATTGCTACTGAAAGAGATTTATCGCACACATTGAGGAAAACAATAGACAGAGAGAGAGAAGTGGAAGGGAGAGAGACGCAGACTGTGTATTCACAACCGTTAAAATCTCATTTATTTCCATGTCTTACGGTACTTTTTGCCTCTTTCCATGTTCACTTCTAAATTTTTCGCTCTTTCCCGGTCTTCTTCTATGCTTTCTCTCTCTCTCTGTGTGTGTGTTTTTAATAAGACAATAATTTCATTTTTGCGCATCTGTCTCGTGGTTCTGTAAATGAGGCTGAACGAGTCAATCCTTTCTAGCTGCAGAGGGAGGAATATTCATGTTTTCGCGCATATTTGTACTGTCTAGGTGGTTGTATAACTATTAGGAGTACAGCTCAACAATTATCCTGGAGGAATGAATTATTATTATCTCTTAGC
The DNA here is from genome assembly GCA_022664845.1 of Lepisma saccharinum. Taxonomy (NCBI): domain Eukaryota; kingdom Metazoa; phylum Arthropoda; class Insecta; order Zygentoma; family Lepismatidae; genus Lepisma; species Lepisma saccharinum. The sequence continues at coordinate 52,662 of JAGDQP010001697.1, forward strand.
ACTCCAACCTCCACTTATTTTCGTAAGTTGCTGTACATACATAAGATACAGATATGACACTCACTTACATCCACACATGAGCAAATAAATATATGCCGGTAGATGGAAAAATTAATACTTGGAGATAGTGCATTGTGTACAGGAGCCATCTTATATACTCTGTCACAACTATTTTAGAGGCCACAGTGGTTCAGTTGGTTGAGTGCTCACTTCTGGCGCTTGGGTTCGTCGGTTCAAACCCTCCTCGAGCCATGTGGGCTTTGTAGTGGACATACATCGTGTGCATTATTTTCTCGAAGTGCTCCCGTTTCCCCCCACTTTCTTTATTCCACCAATTCATCCATTATCATCCGTAAGGCATGAGACATAGTTGCCTGAAGACCTTAAAATAAATTCCAAGAAAAAAGTAGCTATGAAAGACGTTCAATTTTATGAATGATCCAATGTTTGAATATAAATTTGAAAGCATACAGTATTCAATGAAAAATAAGATTTTATTAATCCCAACGCTTATTTTGTGTGGACATTTTGCATTACTTATTGAATTCTACGTTTAACTCTACTTTCAAGTCTCTTGACATACGATAAATTAAAATATCATAAATTACTAATTCATTAATGAAAAGAAAATATATCCGTTATAGTCTGAAGAATTAAACATGAAAGTAAATTAAGTAAGGCTGCTTTGAAAAGTTTTAATAATAGCAGAAATCCACCCGAAAAACTCATTTTTCTTAATTGAAAAACGCTTAAACACTCTGCCTTATTAGCATTGGATTACTAATATTGAAACAATGGTATCTCGTTGGTTAATTTTAATATATTTATACTACTTCGAAGGAAATACAATAAGAAGCTTTACATTTTTCTTCCGTCGTGATTTTTCACACTCAACACAAAAGTCTCTGTTGGAGAATTTCTTGAAAGTAAATGCGGACTTGATATTTTAACTTTCTGTTCTTGGTGCAATAAATGGAAGCGCATAATAAACACCGATAATCGTACTGGCGTCGCAATTAGTCTAAACCAGTGATTCTTAACATGTGTTTCGCGGCACACCTTTTGAGTAAACGATTTGTTAGCTGTGCCGCAAATCTTCTGAGACTGTGATTCTGCAGGCAAAGTAATTCAAATAATTTCACGCAACATTCATTTTGGAAACAAAGAAAATAGAACAAGGCAGGCTACACGCGCATACTAGCCTTGCGTGTCAGGTTATGTGATGGACCCGAGTGAAATACGTTGAGAACCACTTGTCTAAACATTGTTTTCTTCAAAGTAGGAATCATCTTAACACATCTTCCCCCCCTTTTTTTGAGGAACATGTCTACTAAAAATTAAACTTCTTTGTTTACTTTATAGATTCTTTAATTTCAAAGATCGAACAATACTCACTTTGTTTTATAAGACTTTCGTATCTTCACATCTTGAATATTATTTCCCTAATTGACTTGTGGCGTCTCACACAGTGTTTGTGTAAGGTAAACAGAGTTTTCAGTTTTTCTCTCCTCACTGTTGTTTGCTTTCGCTTCCATCAACACACAATTTCAGAAAACAGCAACTCTTCCGTCTTAATAAATCGATCTCCGTTAGCACACGTATGCTTGCATGACTACGAATATCTATATACTGTAGCTAATAACAGACATAAAATTAACAATTTGTTTTCCCGTTCTTATCAGGCTTGCTATTTTAGAGCAATTAATATTTTACAAGTTTTCTTCTCAGTATAATCAATTGAATGCCTTGAGACATATTTAGTTCAGGTCTAGTATAATCAAGTTGCAGACTGTTTGTTATGATCTACTATACGGAAGGATGATCGGATTATATCCGGTTGATTTGGTAACACTGCTGCCACCGACGTACTACACCGAGAACATTGAAACTGGCAATGAAATTGGTGTGAGATCTCAGCTACTACGATTGGAAGTGGAATGGTCGTGATCGTGCAACGCTGCCCAAATTGACCCGGTGCTGTTAAGGGTAGGTCATAGCTCTTTTCCACGCACATTTTTCGTATAACCAAATAATGAAAAAGTGCAAGGAACGTGGTTTAACCATGGGATTGACCACTGCGAAAGAGATCGTGAAACATTCTCCAACAAAAGAGACCCTTTCCAGCGCTCCAGTGAAATTGTAGTTGGAGATGCGATGTGAGGTTCAGCGGATCGCAGTCCGAGAACACCCACAATCCCAACGTGTCATGGTCCAGAGATTCAGTATGCCACAGTCAACTATCAGATATGTCATTCGTCACCGTTCTGGCCTGCGGTGTATTTATAAGAGCCAGGTTTTCAGCCTCCTACACCGCCGCATTGAGGAACGCAAAAGCAACTGAAGCAAACTGTATGAACGACACCTGACGGGCACAAAAGAGCAGTACGTGATCACATTGAATGAGACACACATTTATCTAACATAGAATGAACACATTCGGGTAATTTCGTATCGTGACTCCACCGGAAAGGGACGAACAAAGTTATATCGTCAGTAGGATGTTGTCACTTGGGCTTGTTTTTAGTTTAATCAGAATTTAATCTATTTCATAAGAGGCCACGAGCCATATTATAAAATCCTGAAGGCCATACTCGAGATAACCTACATAACATGTCATAGTAGGATATACCCTATACTCAGGGGTCTATTTTCCAACTGGCGTGACGCTTTTACTGTGGTTGATGAAGAACATACCACACCTAACCTACATAACATGGCATAGTAGGCCATACTCTATACTCGGGAGTCTATTTTGTGGTTGCTGAAAAACATACCCTAGCTAACATACATAACATGGCATAGGAAGTTATAGCAGGCCATAGGCTATAGCAAGGAGTTTATTTTCCAGTCGCCGTGTTGTATATACCACACCTAATTTACATAACAAGGAATAGTACGCCATACCCTATACTCGGGATTCCATTTTGTGGGTGCTGCAGAACGTATTCTAACCAACCTACACTCTCTTTTTGTAGTTTCATTTTATAAAATTCTACGATGGGTGTTGAAGCTTATGTACAAGGCTACGCCCCTGTGTAATATAGAAAAGATTTAACATCACATAGTGCACGATTCAACCACTACAGAAGTCATAATTTATTCCCTAGATTTTTAAAAGAGGGTACGAAGAATTTTTTCTGCAATTCCTAAATACACATCCTGTGCAGGAGCTACAGGGCAACGAGCACAACAAGCATTATCCTGCCTCTTTCGCGTGACTTGTAACCTCATTCCTCACTCCAGTCTGGGATATCAGAGTGGAAGGAAGTAGAATAAGTTAGTGCTCGGGGAACGAAATTAGAGTGAATAGTTTTGAATACTGGTAAGTTAAAACAAAATACAATTTTCTGCATGCCCACTACTTTTTAGAATATAACATTGAAATTGGCGTGTAATTTCTCCCCCTACTTGTTCACAGAGGGGGCATATTGGAAGTATAGCAGCCGTACATTAAAATTCATGGCAGTGTCGAATAACTTAAACCGTTTTTCTGCATGTAGGCCTCAATAAAAGGTAAGTAGGAAGAGAATTTGCAAAATATGAGTATATATACTGCCTAAACAACAATAATAATGTCTTATTTAGGGGAAATTGAATTCTAAAAAACAAAGTATTAATAAAGTGTAAATCATGCTATTTGTAGAGCAAAGTCAATGACGCAATAGCTGCACTAAACCATGACGAAATATTACACTATTCTAGTGTAAAAACTGTTGATACACCTAACAAGAGTATTAAAAATGCGCACAGTCCCTAGTACATGAAAGTTAAGAAAGTAATTTATTCTCACACTTGTTAGACAATATTCTTCAGAAAATCAAATGCAAAAGGTTGCTGTCAAATAAAATTTTTGAAAAATACAGAAAATGAACGAGCAAAAAGAATTGATACACTATTTTATTTCGTCAACTTTGTGTGGAACGGGAGCTGTGGGTGCTGCTCGGCGTACTTATTTTACAGTCTGAATTGTCTTGCGTTTGTGTGTTCACGACGAGCTGTACTCTAGCTAAAATAGTAGTCTGGAAAACCTTAAAACGGGGGCGAAAAGGCAGAGACCCCAGAAGCAGAGTGAAAGGTAATTATTGGCTTACATATTCAGTGCAAATTATTAACCCTGACATCTAAACTAGATGGAAGACAAAAGCCAACAATTCAACGTAGGGTTGGTGAAAGAAAATTATTGAACAATGACCACATATTTGGGTTTCCCAAGAAACTAAACAAACATACTGAGAGAACATTAATTAGAAAAGTAAAGGGTAATCCTAAAATTAGAGCAGCAAAATTAGTAGTTGCGCTTAGACAACAGGGAAATATTAATATTTGTGCTAGCACAGTTCAAAATTATTGGCGGGGTAACGATTTACACGGAAGAATAGCCCGTACGAAAATATATTGTAAGCGAAACGCGTAAGAAAAAAAAGACTACAGTTTCCTGGCCAGTGTATGAACGCGAGCCCAGCATTGTGAAATAAGTTTCTTTTCATGGTCGAAATGAAAATTGACATTGCTTGCTTCAGATGGGAGGGAAAAGGTGTTGAAGAAAAAAGTTCTGAGCTGGAAAAAGCAAAATCTCCAATTTCCTCTAAAGTATGATGGTAGTTCTGTGTTAGTTTGGGGTTCTATGAGTGCTTCTGAGGTGGGGGAAATCTGTATTTTATTGATTAGGTAATGAAGCATAAGGACTATATTAGCATGGTAGAGTCTAATCCCATGCGTGAACAGGAAAAATGTGTATTATAGACAAAATTTGTATTTATGCATGATAATAATAATCCAAAACATTGAGCTCATAATGCACGATTATGAACTTGTTACAACACAGCAAAATGTATGGAAACGCCTCCAGTCTCCAGACATCAAGCCGATTGAACATTTTTGGGCATATCTAGAAACAAGAGTGTGTGCACCACAGATTTCAAAACAAAAAAGGATCGGGCAATATTCAGACATGGTTTAGTTCAGTCAATGCTTCATCGCCTTCAGGCCATTCAAAAATGCAAAGAATACCGTACAAAGTATTAAACCCCCAATTAAACCACAGAACATAGAATCCAAATAGCGATAATCTAGACTGTATCAATACTTTTTGTTTGTTTGTGTTTTGAATTCAATTTCTATTTTTTAATTACCACCCAAGTTGTAATTTTTAAGTGTATCATTATTTTTGCGCTAACTGTAAGTTCGAGATTTAAGCAGGCATTAGCTGAATTGCAAATATACCAGGATTGCGGCAGTATAAATACTTTAAGAAAAACTCTAATAGCATAAGACCGCGAGAGGTTTGCGGAAGGATATTCAGCCAGCACCTCAAACTAAATATAACAAGCATTGAGGGGCCAATTACGATAATAGACTATTATAGCGAAATGTTTTTTTGGTGATCCATAGCAATTGCTGTTTGTGCATGCGGCTAAAGTTCAAATATACCAGGTCTACGGCAGTATAAATACACTAATATTATCCCAAGTTTTGCAATACCATATTGATGTTGTTAATTACACCCCCGCAACCTTCTATAATGGCTTGTAAATTTAATAATTAATATTTCTTTATTTTCAGATTGAATGTAATAGACATTGAGAATTAATTACAATAATAGTATATTACAGCAAACGGTTCCCCGGGGTCTATAGTAGTTATTGCTTGAGCAGGGTGGCTACAACAAAATCTGTGTTGTTGAAGAAAAAACGCTAACGGAACATTATAGAAAAGACCACCAAAACGTTTTATAGCTATACCTTGCAGTGGCATATTATTCCGGCCAGCAGTCTTATGTAATTAATGTTTTTTTTTATTTTCAAAACATTGAGAATTTATTATAATGGAAATTTTTAATATAATTAGCGAATCTCGTCAGTATTATAAGCGATTTAAGGATAACGGGACGTTAATAACTGTCGAGATAAAATCACCCCAGCTGGTTTAAACCCCAAAGCATGGGTAGAGAAGGCAATGAAACAGTTAATAGAGCGCCTAATGGTGAGTGTACTCCAGCATCATCAAGTAGGAGCACTTTTATTAACCAGAATCTCCCAGATAAGCCGTTTTACATATTTAGAGCGGCTATAAACATGAACGCCAATAATGTCTAGAGTGTACTAAAGAATGTAATTCAATCGAACACCTCGTTTCTGTACCAGGATCGTTTTGTGGTCTATTTCCACCACGTCGAAATACCTACAGGCGAGAGTCATGTAAAACAAAAAATCGCTACCACGTCACAATATATATCGAGAAACAGTGGTTCAGTGAGTATTAAAAACACTGATAGTAGCTGTCTAGCTCACTCCCTGGTTGTTGCAGTAGGATTAGTCGATAATGCTGATAGTAAAAAGGAGGAACACAAGTATCGCAATAAGTACCCCAATTTTATGGCAAAAGAAGTGTATGTGTTATGCCAGAAGGCCAATCTGAATTTAAGTAGCGGTGGTGGGGGTATACGTGAAATGAGGCGATTTCAACAGCACCTAGCCGATTATAAATTTACCGTGTATGATGGTCTATTTGGTGAGAAGGGATTATTTGAAGGCTACGCTGAGGGTAAACGAATTAATCTGGTACACAGCAATAAACACTATGGGGCAAAAAGGCGAAAAAGGTATTGCAAAACTCGCGCTAAAGTCGCTGGGTAAGTTCGCACAGCGGGAAAACCTTCAGCAAACGAGCATTATTTCGTCGCCCGAGAAATATTTAATAAATTAACTGACCCCAACATGGTCGTGAGATCGTGCATTACAGTAGGCGATAGGATTCGTCTGCTGAATTGGGCGGTCAACAACAGTGTTGGCGTAACGCTGAAAATTACTAACGTGGTAATTGTGGTGGATACAACAACCCATGCCAGGCTTGAGCTATATCGCTACCTCGACATACTCGGCGATCATGTATTATACCACGATACGGATAGTACAATATATATTCACGCTCCAGAATTAGATATTGGGGGTTAACTGGGAGAATGGAAAAATGAATTAAGCATATACGGGGCCGATGCATATATCAGAGAGTATTGTGCCGGAGGGCCTAAATGTTACGGGTATGATGTGACAATCCGGCAAATAATAAAACTAAGTTTGCCTGTAAAATTCAAGATATTACTGTGAATAATAAAACGTTAAAACGTATTGATTTTGAGCAGATGCGCGATATGCTTGTGAATAGTCTTCCAGCTGTTAATATCTCCACTGGTCGCCAAATTGCTCGAGCAAAGGATCATAGAGTAATTACCAAGGCGGAAACTAGCAAAATATATCATGTCAAGTCTACTAAAAGAAAGCATGTGAATAACTATGATACTCTTGCCTATTTGTATGAAAGAAAACGAATAGAATACATTAGTTTTTATTGTGGTGTGTATTTCGTTGGTATATATAGAGAGAAAGAATGGATAAACAAATTTTAAATCATTATTATTATTTTAACGAAATTGAAATATACCGCTGCCTTGCGTGTAATGATGATGATGCGATTGAATTACCTGTAGCAATTAGTTTACGTAATTACTACGCACATATAAATTTGTCACTTAATGAGTGGTATAATTTTCTATCATATTTTCTATATATTGACATCTATTTTAATTCGACTACAGGAACCGCGCTGCCCGCAGAATTTTATCTTAATGCTAATTACGAAGTATTATTATCAGATAAGCTTAGAGGTATTCGTCAGTGTGTTATCTTTTCATCAGATGATGATAATAATTGCCAGTTAATTTTAGTGAGTAAATGTGGAGAAAACTTCATCTTTACTTGTCGTATATTCAGCATGCAATATTTACATGTGAAGAAGCGAGAGAATATCCTGAAAAGCGTTTAAAACCAGCCCCTGAATGTACAATTGTTAGTCTTTCTAAACGAATTGTCGTGTAAGTAATGACATTTGTAAAACATCATAATAATATTTTATTATATTCCAAATTCGTTCTGTCGTATATTAGAATATGGAGTGGCAGACAACTTTTACATATATGATCGCAGGGCCTACAGGCTGCGGGAAAAGCTACTTTGTAAAAATATTTATTGAGCACTACAATAATTTATTTAAAAATATAGTATGGTGTTATGGTGAATGGCAGCCCTTATACGCCACTCTCTCATAATGATGTAAATTTAAAGAAGGCGTTGCCACAGGGTGTTCAGTTTTCGCATGGCACAGGACCCAATCATATTATAATTGACGATTTAATACGTGAGTGTGACGGTCGGATTGTAGATTTCTTTACTAAAGGGAGTCACAATTGTAATTTAAATGTCATGTTTATTTCTCAAAATATATTCCACCAAGCCAGAGGTATGCGAGATTTTTCTTTAAAGAGTCACTATATGATATGTTTTAAAATTCCTAGAGATCGGGCTCAACTTAATTATTTTGCCAGACAGCTGTATCCTAATAATACAAAATACATACAAGAGGTCTACGATGATGCAACCCAAAATACACACGGTTAGCTACTATTTGATTTAAAACAAAATACCGTTGATGATGACCGCGTTCGAACAAATGTTTACCCTTCGATTCTTTCAATTATGTGTATGTACCTGTAAAATAACTATAATGTTTTATATATTTTATCAGGTATTTTTAGTATATTAGCTATTAGGGTGGAAAACAGAAAAATATAATTAATAAGCAGAGTGCTCACTTACTAAGACTTTTAGCAGAGGCAAAAGCTAAAGTACGTAAGGCGATTATACAAAATGCAGATTACGAATTAATTCGTTCTATTTGTGAATGCTCCTGTAACGTATTGCAGGGAAATGTTCCGTTAAATAAGAAAGAAAAAAATAAATTGCGTCAAATAAAAATCGTTTATTTATTTGGTAAGGAAAGGACCGACGCTGAAACAAAAGAAAAAACGAATAATTGTACAAAAGGTGGTTTTCTCACAGCATTGCCTGCACTTACTCTAGGAGGGTTACTGTCTAGTCTGTTTAAATAATGCAGCATGCGAAAAAATATTTTAATCTCGCGATAAAAATTATATCATTACCAAACTAGTTCTAATCTCAATGATGAGATGAAACAAATTCTAACTAATAAGAGTATGAGTGTGGAAGAAAAACGTATACAGTATAGAGAGATATTGCAAAAATATTGACATGTTCAAAAACCCACAACTGCAACAATTACAAAGAATCATGAGGTGGAGGAGGAGGAAAGTGGTGATCATGCTGTTGATGAGATAATTAACATCTACTCTATGAAATCTGTCTGCGTAAAGCAAGACCCTTTATTACGCAAATTAAAACAAAATCAAATTATTCATTGGGATGGAAGTTATAACGTTAATATATATGGTAAATTAATAACCGGTGCTAATACTAAGGTATAGTAGATTTAATATCTGATTTTTGTTAGATGTCTTAGAAAAATATTTCACCCACAGGCTGGAAAACCTTCGCCGTACAGCAAAATCATATATACTCATAGATTATATAGGTAACCACCAATGTACAGAGTATATTCGGAAGTTGACCGCTGCTGCTGTCGCCGCAAAACAGAGGAGGAGGAGGAGCCGGGACCAACAAGTAAACGTAAAGCTGTCTGATGGCGCAACTATAGACTAGAAGAAGAAGATAAGTAATATCTACTATAACCCTGCGCATCCTGCATCATTTTCATAGGCTCCAGCATTATGGAAAGCTGTTAAGAATTCAGAACCTTTACAGCAAGTGGAAGAGTGGTTAGAAGAACAGCCGGCATATACGTTGCATAAACCCGTGCGAAAACGTTTTCAACGCAATTCCTATCTTGTATCTAGCATTGACGACCAGTGGCCAGTGGACTTGTTGGATTTACAAAGTCTCCAGAAATGTAATAAGAGTAAACCTTATAGTCTTACAGTAATCGATCTATTTAGTCGCTCTGCATGGGCTGTGTGGGTCTGTAGTAAAACAGGTGAACATATCAAAAAGGCATTCCAGAAAATATTTGCATCTACCCTTCGTAGCCCTATACAACTACAAACAAATAAAGGTACAGGGTTTCTAAATAAATCATTTAAAAAACTTCCTCAAAAAACATAATATTCATTTTTAACAACAAAAAAAAACGATATTGAGGCAAGCCTCGTAGAACGTCTAAATCGCAGCTTGAAGCAGAAAATGTGGAAATATTTTACAGCGAAGAAGACTTACCGCTACATAGATGTTCTCCCCCAACTAGTTCATGGATATAGTTCTAGGCCACATGCAGCACACAAATTACCACCCGCTCATATGAACCAAGACAAGTTTTAACAAGTTTGGAATAGATTAGTGAACCTCTTCCCTAGTGCTACTATTAAGACAAAAAAATATAAAGAAGATCATACTGTGCGAATTACTAAGGCAAAACATAATTTTGAAAAAAACTACAAAGAAAATTGGACTCCGGAAATATTTAAAATAAAACACACACTATAAGGAAAAGAAAGTGGTTTATGTAGGAGAATTTAAACGGCGATGTAATTGGTGGTACATTTTATGAAGAGGAAATACAAGCAGTGCCAATACCCAAAGCTTACGAAATAGACGAATATTTAGAGGCTAAAGGTTTACTTGTTCGGTGGCGGGGTTATCCTGCTTCATATAATTCATGGATTCCTGTATCGTATTTAAAGAACGATTATCAACTTGCAGCCTGTGGTTAGTTTACCCGATATTGTAAGATGTGCATTTTGTAATTTAGAATTAAGTAATTTGAAATAAACTTTGGAGTCCATACTGCCTTCTGTTAAGAAGTGTAGATGTGTGTGTTTACAACGCCTTTTCCTAAGCCAGAAAAAAGGATGGTATAATAATATTACAATATTATAAACTAGTGTCATATTTGTGTATATAGCAGAAGAAATGAATGATCCGTATCTGTAATAGTATTCGCATCAAGCAGGTAGTGATTATAATGTATATAGAGTGGCACCATACCAAGAAGGGTATGGTATTGGTAGTTTTCTAGGTGGTTTATTCCGTACTGTATTTCCATTATTAAAACAAGGTGCAAAAATTGTTGGTAAAGAGCTGTTACTTACTGGAATTAATGTGGCCGGAGACGAACTAGATAGTAATAGACCAGTTGAAGAAGCTTTAAAATCACGCTGGCAAGAAGCAAAAAATTAATTTAAAAAATAAAGGTCAATATAAAATAAATCAAGTGTTGGTAGGAGGATCGGTGAATAAAAGATTTCGCTTTGAGACAAAAAGTAAAATTAATCAAACCGGTGGCGGTATAAAAAAAAAAGAAGAAGAGAGATATGTTTGATTAATTAATTATGGAGTGTACTAGTTTTACCTCACACTAAACAGTAATACTTCTATGTAATATTTCCCGCAAAATACTCATATAATACAAAATTATATCATCCTCTCGTGTTGAAGAAAATTGTGTGGGAAACAGCAGTTGTCTAAGTACATTATACAGGGTCATTTCAAAATGTTTCCAAATATGGAAATAATATCTATTACAGGGGCACGGATAAAGAAAGCTGGAAAATAACTAAAGTAATGCCCGATCATTATTATCACGTTGACGATATTCTATCTCAAATTAACTATAAAAGTGATAAATTGAATTTACAATTAAAAGTTAAAGCTTCGGTAAAACGCATTAAGGTCAGTAGAGTAAGAAAAGATGGAGAGTGTGTAGAGGAAGTACGCCTATCAAACTAATTAGCCAAAATACTAGGTTTTGATCATATTCAGCAAGATAATACATAACTTGTCCATCATGCTCGTTATCCACCTGATTTACAGAAATTGCTACCCACACACATGTATATTTATAGTGACATTGTAGAACCTCAACTGGTAGGCGATACTGTTGCTATACTACTGCGTATTATAAATACGAATATAAAGAGTATCCTGCGTATATTTTTTAAAAATCCTCATTATGTCCCCCTGCAGCGTAAAGTGTTTGACCAAATTATTATTGATTTAAGAGATAGCACTTCCTTTCTAATATGGCAGTGTATGTGTAAAACTACATTTTCGTAGACGTGATACATAATACTGTATTATAAAAGTAAACTAGTGTGAATATTAATAGCCGAAAAGAAAAAGTGCAGTGTGAGTGTACGAAATCAGAATTAGATCTATTTGCGGGTCTGTCCACTCAAACGAGTATTATAGGTATGAAAACCGTGTCATATTAACCTGTGGCGTCAATATCTGATAATGCTCAGATAGAGTGTGTGTTCATCGGTCACGGTGATGATTATATTGATTTACCACATACAATGATACATATTAGAGGTAAAATTACTAAAACTGATAGTTCTGAATTAACATCTGCTGATAAGAAAATTACCCCCGTAAATGATTTTCTCAGTGCAATGTTCAGCGAGGTACAGGTATATCTGAATAATCAACTAATATCCTATTCTTCCCACACATATCCATATCGCTCGTATATTGAAAAACTATTGAATTATAATGCCAATGCAAAAACAATTCATCTTTAGACGGCAATGTGCTTTAAAGATACTGCTGCTCCTATTAAACAGCGTTCTCTTCTATTGGGGTTAAGTCGCCGCTTTGAATTACTGGGCTATATTCACGGCGGTATTTTCAATCAGGAGAAAACTCTATTGAGTGGGTACAGTTGCGTATTAAGCTGATTCCGGCCAAACCCGTATTTTGTCTAATGGGTAAGGCTGTGGCTGAGGGAAATGTTGTAATTACAGTTGCAACACTGCTTGTAAAAGAGATTGATGTGTTGCCCACGGTGAAAATAGCCTAAAATAAAGTACTACAAAATCCTAAATTTAGAGTAAAATATCCTATAACAAAGGCGCAGGTGAAGACAGAAACTTTACCTCAAGATATTATGGACACCACACTTCCAGATTTTTGTTTTCTGGAATGGTATCTAAATGTATTATTATTGTGTGTGTTACTAATACAGATTTCAACGGTACTTATCGGACAAATCCATTTAAATTTAAGCATTTCGGTATGTCATTATTTACTTTGTACGTTGACGCAATTCCCGTCTCATATAAACCCCTACTGCCAGATTTTGATAATAAGCTATATGTTCAAGCATATTCTACGTTATTTACAGATTCTGGTATTTACTATTCTAATCAAGGTAATGTTATCTAGCTTGCCGAATATCCTAATTGTTATACTCAACTGGTGTTTGATTTAACTCCTGATTTTGTTGCCTGTGCAGCATTCCACACTAGTCCCCAGCACCAGGGAAGTGTACGAATAGAAGTCCATTTTAACCAAGCACTACAATCTACTGTAACAGCAGTTATTTATGATTAATTCTCCTCTGAACTTGAAATTGATTTCCGACCAAACATATATATTGATTAAAAGAAAAATGTTTAATACCGTTGAACTCTATGAGGCATTACAACAGAATTTGCCCGATGGCTGCTTTATAGGTGTATGTGCTGCAGATCAATTACCACATTTTATTCATACACAGCCAGCAGCGCTAATTATAAATACAGATCTTAGTAATAAGCCCGGCGAACACTGAGTTGCTATTTATGTATGTAATATGGGTCATACTGAATATATGCATAGCTACGGACTTCCACCATATATCCCGTATCATATAAAGTTTCTAAAGCGCAACTGTTTATTTTATACATGGAATAATAGACGCATTCAAGGTGATTTATCTTAATTTTGTGAACACAACTGTTTTCTCTATTTTGCATGTTGTGCATCTGGCTATTCACTACAGGACTTCTTAAATAAATTCTCAACAGTCAACACTAATGTAAGCGACATTATGCTTTATTCGTATATGAGAATGGTCACTGGGGTGAGATTAAGTTATTCGTAAACCATGTGAGTGTGTGTTAGTGTTTTAGCCAGATGGCAGTGTATTTTTTTAAGTTACTGTAGCCCTTTATGTATAATGGGAAAATATTTTAGTATAATAAAAGGAAATATTTAAAATAATAGTATTTATTTATTTTGCTAAGTTAGTTATACCTAGGTATAATAAAAAAGTAGCTTATGGCATTGAGGTCAGCAATGTCATCTTACCAAATATGAAAACAGAATTTCAATATGTTTAGCCGTTTACGAGATATACACAATTCCATATTTGACCTCTGACCTCGAGGTCATTAATTTTTCGCATATACTGTTCAATACCCTCATACCAAATTTTAAAACAGAATCTCAATATGTCTAGCCGTTTACGAGATATGCACGCTTACATATTTGACCTTTCACTTGGACCCTTGGTAGTGGTCATTGGTTGGGGTTGAAGGAGTAGAAACTGACTTCAGGTTTGCCATAGCCTAGAGGACATGTAGTCTCTGCTATGACCGGCGGTGTAATGTCCTATTCCACGTTATTTGGGTTAGGTTATTCCATGTGTTGGAAACTCTGTCAGGGGTTGTGCTAAATTAAGTAGTGTTTGCAAAAAAGAGCTTCGTTCACTGGTGTACTATGTGGGGTTAAATCTCTGCTGTATTAAATAGGGGCTGGAGCGTTGCCTCTGTAACTTGTGCTTGGAAAAAAGGGGTCGTAGTCTTTTATGAAATGCAACCATAGGAAATACGACATGGCGGCTGGAAAATAGACTCCTGAGTATAGGGTATATATCCGGTCATAGCCTACTATGACATATTATGTAGGTTATCTCGAGTACGGCCTTTAGAGTTTTATAATATGGCTCGTAGCATTTTAAGAAATAGATTAAATTCTGATTAAATTAAAAACAAGCCCAAGTGACAACATCCTACTACCGTCAGTTTCGCCAAAAGTTTCCATGTCAGAGAATTATGATTGTCGCTGTATTCGGGCATAAGGACAAGTTGACCGTCCTTAAGGTTGAAACAAAGGTCAAAGGGAATGCTGCCTACTTCCAGGAAGCTATCACGACCCCCATATTTCTGAGAGATCCCCCTCGTTTATACGTAGCCAGGTGCGAATCCACATTAATAAAGCGTAAAGCCACACCACCAAATCATCAGTTCTGTTTTATCAGAACATGGAACAAGAATTCGTGTGATTCCTTTCAAGATATTCCTGTCAAGAGCCCCATTGTTTTTTTTTATTTGACTTGCTCAAACAACATCCTAACAGCGTTATCCCTACACGCTTCCTGGCCTTTGGGTAGCCTGTCGTGATGAATGCAATAGAAATCTTTGCTGATGCTGAAATGTAGAATCTTGCAATGGAAATTGCAATGCTGGGCGATATTCCACACTTTCAGTGGTCCAATAGATCATAACCGATAGTGGCGGCATGGATTTGTCTAAGGTAGGTGCACGTTTCATATTGGCCACATATAGACCGATCAGCCTTCTGTATAATCGATTTTAGTGGAGTAGAAATAAAGCAAGAAACATTCGATTCTAGAACTTTTGCCACAAAAGAGACTTTTGCTTTAAAGTACAATCAGTACACTTCTATTCAACATATTGAAACAGTATTTTTGTGCAAAATATATTTTGGCCGCCATTTAGAAACAAAAATTTGGCCAAAATGTTACAATAAATCACAAAAAATAATGTGAAGGGTCAAATTACAGGGAACTATATGCTGAGCACGATTGTGGCATTTTCTTTCCGAAATAAATAATTTTTAACAGTGTTAGGACCAAAACAGGTCGAAAATGGGTAACAATGAGAAGTACAGATAACTTTTACGTTGGCTATTGAATGATAGGGAGGTACATGCCCAACAAGACATTCCTTTCTTTTCGCAAAAAAATATGCTTTATTTGCGATCTCAAATAACATAAAATATTTATTTATAATGCATTGAAAACAATTCTTTTCATAGCAATAAAACTGTAATTGCAAGACAACATAATCATGAAACACTAAATATTACCTTCATAATCAACATTTATTGCTCCACATTTTTTGCAGTCTTTCCCTCAACAGTTTTTACCAAGCACTTTACATGGGAGTCCATATCGTTGATTCCATATTATAACGTTTCATCCAGTGCCGGACTAGCCATAAGCCCGGGTCGGCCATCGCCAGCTTCGCCTCTAGTTATAGCGCACGCTCTCCCCTCTTTCTGTCATGGATAAGGAAGTTTAAATGAAAATAACATCTCAATATATTTTCTGAACTACATTTAGAAAATATTCTATTTATTTGCATTATTTTTTCTGTCGCATCTGTCGGTGCTGTCGGTGTTGTCAGTGTACATATACAGGGTAAGTCAAAATGATGTACCCGACTTCAAAAATTTATTTTGTGAAATATAATGAACATATCTGAATGTAATACATGTGGTAAGAAGGGTAACTCTCAATGTTTTTTTCAGTCACATCACATGTGCTCTATGTGAGCACCTCGCGTAACACGACACACATCAAGCCGATAGTCTATCTCCTGCCAAACCTTGTGTAGTGTGTCACGGTCAATCTCTGCAATGGCTGCTGTGATGCGGGCGCGGAGGTCACCCAATGTTGTTGGAAGTGGTGGTACGTAAACACGATCCTTTATGAAACCCCACAAAAAGAAATCACACGGGGTCAGATCGGGGGAACGAGGTGGCCAACGAATGAGAACTCGATCCCCCTGAGATGCACGGCCTATCCTGCGCTGTGGCAATGCCTCATTGAGATGATCCGGAACGCTGCCATGGTAATGCGGAGGGGCACCATCCAATTCAAGAATGAAATCTGCACTATCCTCTTCGAGCTGTGGAAGGAGCCATTGTTGCAGCATATCAAGAAAAACATGTCCTGTCACAGTCGGTTCAAGGAAGAAAAAGGGCCCATAAATGTTTTCAGGGGAAATGGCACAAAACACATTCACCTTGGGTGAATCGCGTTGGTGTTCCACAACTGCGTGGGGATTATCAGCTCCCCAGATCCTTACGTTGTGTCTATTCACATTCCCAGAAAGGTGAAACACCGCTTCATCGCTGTAACGTAACCTTTCGGCGAACCCATCCTCTTCCATTAACGTGAGAAAATCAGCACAGAAAGACGCTCGAGCAGCATAATCAGTGTCTCTTAAGGCTTGTAGCAGTTGCAAGCGATAGGATTTCATTTGTAAACGTTTCCGCAGAATTCGCCATACAGTTTTCTGTGGCATTTCAAGTTCCCTCGTTGCCCGGTAGGTAGGCTTCTGTGGACTCCGCACAAAACTGGCACGAACACGTTCCACTGTCTCTTCCTCAGCTGAAGGACGGCCAGTCGATTTTCGCTTACAGATGCAGCCCGTATCTCTGAATTTTTCATACTACGTACGAATGTTTTTTTCCAGTAGGTGGGTTTCTGCCATACTTGGTACGGAAATGCCGTTGAACACTCATCACAGAGTTGTTTACATGGTAATCCAGCACACAGAACGATTTCTGCTCTCCAGTCAGCGCCATTTTCGTTAACTGCTTCCAGCGCCGCGTAGCTTTAGACAATGCAACCACGCGGGACATAAACTAAACTCAACTAAACTTTGAACTTTTGCCTTTCCTTGCGCGTAGCTCACATTAAGATATGTTCATTATATTTCACAAAATAAATTTATGAAATCGGGTCCATCATTTTGACTTACCCTGTATGTGTGTGAGTGTGCGTGTATGTATTTATTTATTTTTTATTTTAAGACATTTAGGAATCTCATCTTTAGGTCGGGATAGAGTGGGGGAGAGGATATTGGAAAGTAGATGGCCAAAGCCTATTTTTATCAATACCATTTCAATATTCCCCTGGTATAACTGAGGAAAGGTCCTGGAAAATCCTCAATTATGATAATGGGCCGCTCGGAATAATCCCAGGACCTCGCAAAAGCTAAGCCAAGTTTCTACCACTAAATTACGGCCGTTCGATATGTGTGTTTGTACCTATATACGATGATACTTTCCCTGTGCTGTCACTTATGTTATCGAGATATTTTTTTTTGTTATATTTGGATAATTGAACTGGTTTTGTATCTTTGCAGGTTAGTTCATTATGGTCAATATGACAACTTCCTTTGATGTTGCCCATTCGGAGGATAATGATGTTTTGATTTATTTAATGTTATTTACAATGCTAGCTGCTGGTCTTTTATCCCTTTTTATCTACATGTGGTGTGCAACAATGCCTGAACGCCCTAGTTGATGTTTAAGGTGCACGTGCTGTTATCAATTTGGTTCGGATTCGCCTTCAGTAGTCCAGCCAGTTTTCATCCCTGTGAGTCATCGTCGAACGTTAAACTATATCTCAACTTTTTATAGGGAAGTTCAAAATACTGTAAAGTTACCTTATGGAACAATCATTTTTATTCCTGCAAATTCGCAAACTGTCCATTCACGTGCGGCATCTCTGTATTACTATTATCGCAAGGGTGCATAATAATGTTTTAAACTCTACAGTAATTGGTAGCTTAGGGAAACAATGATGTTACTTTTCGCTGTTATTATTATGTTTTCATTAAGTCAGCAGCGATTGGAGATTTTATAAAATGTGGACTACTTTTAACACCTCCAACTCCTAGTACACCAATCAAGGAAATCCGTTAAGGATAAATATTCCCTAGTACAGTGGTTCAATTGTTGACTTTGCATAAACATGAACCATCCTTCCTAAGCTTTTCAGAGTTTTCTTCCAGTGTATGAGCGAAGAGGAGAAAGGCAATTCAATGAAAATTTGGCTGCTACTTACGTCATTTCTACCCCCCCCCCCCAGAAGAGCGATCGCTGAAGGACGACAATTCTCATTAATGATAGAATTGTCAACTTGTGCTGGTGAGTCCAGCAACAATTGTTTTTAAAGAGAAAATGTGACCTAGTGATGATTAAAATGAAAGGCTACATGCCATTCATTTGTAGGTTATACAAATAGATCCATAGCCAAAATCTTAAAGAACATAAACACTTTGAAACAGAATATTAAAGACAACTTTGTTAGATACATTAACTCTACAAATATTTTAAATTACAGTAGTTTTGCTTGTGCCACGAACATCTAATTTAGGTTACGATTTGAATAGAAGTTAAAACCAAGTGCTCCCTTGGACTTATAAAATATTGACAAACATTCTTAGATGATACGACATTACTTATGGGATAAACCGATATAATTAAATTGTCCAAAGCCACGCAATTTTCAATTTATTTATTTTGATAAAATGTAATAATTAGAAAACAGTATTTTAGATTGTAAGAAACTTCTCAAATTTTACATCAACGGAAAACTGTAGGCTTAATTCTAGGTTGTATCCTTGAAAAATCCAGAACACACTATGCAGGTGGTTATTTTCTTATAATTAGAGAAAAGGGAATTTGCTTGCTGCATTTATTTGATTTTGATTGATTTACACTCTTAAGTATTTAAATTTATTTAATTTCTTAATGATCTCATTTTAAATGGTTATGTATCTATTTCCTCGGTCCTCTGTGTTTCGACTTATTATCATGTATTTTGTTTTCTCTATGTTCACCACTAGACCTATCTCACTCCAAGCTTCTACTAAGACATCAGTGTTCCTTTGTAGTGCATCTATATCGTCCCCTGTTAAATTATATCATTCTCCTATACAAGCTACTAGTTTAAACCTTTCAATGTTAGTCCGTTTTTGTCTTTTTTAGTTTCAGAATCGCATATCCTGAAAAGGAGACTGCAATTGAGATCATTTTGAGAAGTACCCTGAAATTTGGTAGGATAATCTACGTTCCATAGGAAAACTTAATATACAAAAAATAATTGCCCGTATTAAGTGCAAGGTACCGAGATAGGGGCTGAAATATTTATTTTTTATGATTCGATTAACATGAGTCACTTCTGCCTCACTATTATTCTGGAATGAAAATTTGCTGTGTTGTATCCTCACCTTCCACACCGCAGCACTCCTCCTCAGAGACGTTTTAGGGTATCTGGAGCCCCCGAAATTAATTTAGTATTGTAAAAAGGCAAAATTATTATTTGCAATATCACTAATTATTAAAAAATATTAATATTATTTTTTTATTATTTTGCCTGTCGATATAATTATTTAAAACACAATTTCAATTTTCAGGACTCCAGACCCCTAATACGTTCCTGGTGAGGAGTTGGTGAGGGAGATGACGCTACAACTCAACACTGTTTAATTTCCGGACGAAAGTGAAGCAGAAACAATTCTTGTTGATTGCATCATCAAAATACACTTTTTGTACATGTCGACCAATATTCCAGCTTCTATCTCCGTACCTAGCAGTTGATATGGCAGCTAATGTTTTGTACATTACCTCTATATAGCACGTAGATCCTTCTAGCAAAATTTCGTGATATGTCTCGGAATGATCTAATTTACGGTCTCCTTGTAGGGAAAAGTTCGACAGTACCGTAGTGGTGATAAGGCACCAATTTGTTTCACACTGCTGCAAATCTAAAAAATATCTGACATGAGGTCACTGAAGAAATAAAAATTCGCTTAGCTTCGGGCAGCGCATGTTTCTATTAATATCAACAAAGCTGAAATTAAAAATATACATAACTGTTATTCTGCCCATAATACTTCAGGGTTGCGAAAGTTGGAAGTTGAACATAAATTACGAGTGTTTGAAAATAAGGGTTTGAGAAAAGTATACGGGCCGAAACGAGACGAGAAGACCAGAGAATGGAGAAGACTTCTGACAATATTATTTATAGAGTATTATAAGAATAGTGTAATCACGAAGGATAAGATGGGCGTACCATGTAGCTCGGATAGGGGAAATCGAAGATTATATGCCACTGTGATTAGTAAGCAGTTGGGAAGACCGAGACGTTGTTCGGAGGACACTATTAGAAGGATCTTCGAGAATTATATATTCAAGATGAAAACCGGTTTGATGTTGCCTAGGAAAGAATCGAATGGCGAACGTTGTTGGTGCGGTGATGATCTTTAGAGTTTCGTAATTACTAAAGTGAGTTATTTAGTTAGATTGGTTTATGTTTTAACTGTTACTTCATGCTTTTGCCATTAAATATATTTTTGTACAGTTTGTTTATCAGTTATCTGCTTCTGGTTGAACGATTGAACGTAAATTTTGTTCAGGAGTTTCATTAGTTTTAAGCTACTGTGAACTGATATTAACTCTATTATGTAGCCCTATTGTAACATATTTTACCAACATTTCATTATTCATAATTCACATATTGTTGCATAATCTTTCCACTAGTGTGAATATTGACGTTTTCCGTGAGCACCGTTGGAGAAAAACTGAACATTGTAGAGGGTACATCTCATTCAAAGCACATTTCTGATGCACAGTTGATGAAAAAGGTTCCAATCTTATTGGACATTTAGACCACTGGTGATATTCAGGACGACAGTTTAAGCAGATGTTTGTCATTCCAGCAAATGTTATTCCTAATGAATGAGAGACTACATGGATCATATGAGGTGTTCATGCTCTATTGACTTTACCTCCTATTATAGCGCGACCTATCAATATGCATGAAAAAGAGAACATGAGGTTAGTTACATTTTTCAAGTTGAATGGATCTAATATCAAAATACGGGGACACAATCTGTTTTAATTTTTGGTATAGGATTTTCAGTGGTATAGGCGATATCTGCATGTTAAGTTCTGTTAGATTTGTCAATTACTTTCGCCACTATATGGTACATTGTTTTGGTTTCGTTTAATTTTTCACTGCATTTATTTCCATAAATATATAATATTTCAACGGTATCGATCTCGCAACTTATTAACTGATGAATTTTCAAATCAAGCATGCTAAGAATCCACTGGTGAATTAATAATGTACAGGGTTCAGCTTAGTCAAAAATCGAAACGAAACCAATTAACACGTTGAACTTCGGATATATTTTCTTATGTTCAGTCATGAAACAGTTCACTAATATTAGTAACACTCATATACAGATGCTTATCAGAATAATGGAAACACCTGAACGAAAGTGCAACTTACCAGATTAATATGGTGTCGGGCCACCTTTCGCCTTCAGAACAGCCTTGATCCGACGTGGGATGGAGGCATAGAGGTCGTGAATGGTTGCAAATGGAATATTACACCATTCCTCGTGCAGGGCATCGGCCAGTTCTGTGAGAGAGGATGGAGGTGGAAATCGTCGCCGGAGTCGTGTTTCCAAGATGAACCACAGATGTTCAATTATGTTGAGATTTGGGGATTGGGCGGGCCAGGGGATGTGTTGAACTTCATCCCGATGTTTCTCAAACCACGCTGCAACAACTCCAGCTGTGTGAATGGGTGCATTATCATCCTGGAATATGGCGTCATTGTCCGGGAACAACATCCGGACCATAGGATGCAAGTGGTCTCCTAAAATTGCGACATAATCGTTGGCAGTGATGCGTCCGCGAAGTGTGACCACAGGACCCAATGAAAACCACGATATTGCGGACCACAGCATCACCGTGCCGCCGCCATGTTTCACAGTTGGGCGGAGACACTGCAGATCATACGCTTCTTTGGGCGTTCCCCACACATAAACACGGCCCGTGGTTTGGAGTAGGGTGAATGGTGACTCATCCGACCATACCACACGTTTCCAGTCGACAACGGTCCAAGTTGCATGGTCGCGGCACCATTTGCGGCGTGCTAAAGCGTTCTGATCCCTGATGAGTGGTTTGGCCCGTGCAACACGACCCCGTAAGTTCATGTCATGTAATTCGCGGCGGACTGTGATTGTCGAAACAGGTTGGGGGAGGTGCTGATTGAGTTCCTCCGTCACTTGCGCCGCAGCGGCACGACGGTTCCGCGTGACAATGCGCTTTAATACCTGGCGTGCCCTGTCACTGATGCTTTTCTTCCGCCCACTGTTCCGCTTCCCCGATGTGGTTTTCCCGTGTGTTGTGTAGGCCGTCATAACCTTCGACACTGTCCCTGGCGACACACCTAACACACTAGCCACTGCCGTCACACTCACTCCACATAACCGCGCACCAACAATTTGCCCTCTTTGAAACTCTGAGAGGTCTCCCATTTTACACTACCTCCGTCTGCTGCAGCCACTGCACACTCCTGTTCCACGACGCCTGACGTAGTATGGAGACCGACCTAACACACCACCACCAGCAGTCCGGCGCTGCGGTCGCCACGACACCACTGCCAACCCATACATCTGACGTGTTGCCAACTACAGGTGTTTCCATTATTCTGATAAGCATCTGTAACGTATGCACGTACTTTATAGAAATTAATTTTACTAACTACAACCATTAACTATAACTAAAACAATAGAAAGACGATCACAATAGTCTGCAGCACTTCCTGAGTTGCCACTGACTAACCCCACTGCAGGGAGCGATCTGACGTAGCAACTAAACTACGGCCGATCAGTAACTTGCTTTTGTGGCCGAGTCCACTACCACGTTATTAAACGTACTTCCTCTTTATTCTCATGATACTGGGTCAGTATCAATTTATGATGTTCCACAGAGAATAGTATTAAGTTATATTAAAAATAAGTAATACAGCAGCGTTCCACATGATACATTGGTCAAATAAGGAACAGCAAATTTATATTTAGAAGACAGCACATTTTATGGTGTAACTGAATATTTAAAACAAAATGTATACAACAGCACCTAATGTGGATCAGAGAAGTACATATTTTTTAAATATAGAAGCGTTTTATGGGTATGGTAAGAATGACTAAACTATACAGAGTATGCTATTAAAATATTACGTAAATCCCTGTTTGTATTAAGTAAATGCAATATCTGGTTTTGTTACGCCCTTTGTATATCTTTGGCTCAGGCACCAATTTACTTCGTGAATGGAGCTAATTAAATGCAATTGTTTCTTGCTTATATTCTACTAATGAAATGATTGAATATTACAGCTTTTTAAAGGCATATAAGGGATTAATTCCACTGTATTTTTTCGCACTAAAATAGAACCTATAATCATAATAAGCAATCTACATGTTTGAGATGAATATATACTTGTCAATGAAATATTAGCCTTCATTTATAAAGGACTATTTAATCATACATTATTCAGGCTTTAATAAAAATTGATTGACTCAAAACACATTACATTACATTTATTCATGTCTTTTGCATGCTGCCTCTGTATGTGAGTATGACCACAGGCGTTCTCTACAACACAAATAAATATAAATATGGTAACACGAAT
This sequence comes from Lepisma saccharinum, assembly GCA_022664845.1. NCBI lineage: Eukaryota > Metazoa > Arthropoda > Insecta > Zygentoma > Lepismatidae > Lepisma > Lepisma saccharinum. Next base: position 76,659 of record JAGDQP010001697.1, read on the forward strand.
ATTATAGTAATTTATTAGGATCTAACATAACCAATAACACACCAACCTTCGTCATGTCATACTACATGAATATCGATCATGCTCTTGAAACTGAAACATGTTGTTAAGTTTGTGTCTAAATCCATCTTTCTTTTAGTTCTAAATTGAAAATTAGTATTGTCATTACGTCCCGTTATTTACCTCATAAAAGCTTGCTACGAAAGCTACACAATACAATGGTTCTTTTTACTACGAAAGCTTCCTGCGGTTCAACCGTCCTCCTTATCTACTTTGTCAGTGGTTTTAATTCAGTTATCAAAATGAAAGCAGTTAAAATTAGAAATGCACTTTGAATGGCGGTATTAGTCTCAAGAACGGAATAAATAAATCTTCCAACCAAAGGTATAGCAAATGTTTTCTATAAAACCCCTAAATCATGGAATTTTAAAATATTTTTGAGAATCTACATCAGGTCTGTAAAGAAAGATAAGTAATTAAATTTCTGCATAGCCAGAAATGGCAAGACTGTAACAAGAAATACCATTGAGTTGAAATCTATATTACTTCTCTGCCAAGGGAAATCTTTTGACTTGTTAAGGTAACCATTTCTGTTTCAGTAGTCGTTAGTCCGAACTTTTTTTGTTTGCCACGAAAACTAAATTAAGCTGAGCGACGCAATGGACCGGAAGGGTTAGAACATGCCAGATGTCAGTTTTCATTCAACTAAGTTTCATGTGTCCTGGGAAAACCCCTTCATCACCTTCTACTGGTATTCTTGGCCAGAGTTTGTGGTGTCGTTATTCAAGTAGCCACTCAATCGTTAACACTGAAAACTGAAATGAAAATGAAATATTAATAAATCGAATAATGTTACTAAAGCAACCTTTCTGTGAAATTGAAACTGCTTTGAAAACTTAGGAATACAAAACTTGAGTTTGCCAGTGTTTCTTTAGCTCATGCACATGTATTTCACATAGAATATCATTTCTTAATATATTTAATTTTTTGTTAGATTTAGAAACTATGAAAGAATCTTGAAAATGAAAACTTGCACCGAGATTACACTACAGTTCCTTTAACGTAGTGTTTTCCGAAGTGTGCTTCGTGACACATTAGTATTCAGCTTGGTTTCTATAGGTGTGCCCGCGTACCTTCAATGGGATTGGTGGCATTTCAAGGTACGATTTTCTTGTATATGTATGTAGAACTTCGGACAACTATAGATTTATTACTAGCATCTTATATATGCTAAAGAAATAAATCCTATTTAAGTCAAAATTCTTAATTCAGGCTCATCGTCACCTGCAAATTGTAGGGGAGGGGGCACGAGCAAGCTAGGACGCATGATTCACGATTTATTATTATACACCTGATTTAAATTCGTTATTAATTTATGTTGTTTTTAATATTAAGCATTAATTTTAGTCTTTCAGATAAAATTAATGATCGTTGCTACGTTGACTGTGACTATTGGAGTTCATTATACAGTGCATTTCTTCAAAGAAAATGTTGTATGGACAGATAATTGACAAACACTTCTCTAATCCGACGTTGCACCTTAGATATAAGCCGTTGTTGTCTGTTAGGTACAATCGCTTCTTCGAATTTGTGAATATGTAGTATTATTCTTAAATTATAATTTTTACCAATATCAAATTTGCGCTGAGTTGCTAATCATGTAGTGCAGTCTTTAATAATGTAACGAAAGTTAAAGAAAAGTCATTAATCAATCAATACACCTATACAACATGGACATTGAATTCATTTTTAAATTACATTCTTTTGAAAACTTATTCATTTGTACGGGATATGCACGATGAATTTAGATTATAGATGTCTAGAGCAGCAGGTGAGGAGCATATTAAACCAATCTTCGATTTCTTCCTGTCAGTTGGTGCTAGAAAATGGTATATCGTTGTACTACCAGTCTATTGTTAGTTGTGCTCCACGATATAAAAAGGCAAAATGGGAATGATTGGAAATAACAAAATTAATGGCAAGAGCAAATTACCAACGACGACAATCATTGTGATTGCGAAACTAAAGTTGATCCTATAGAACTAATAAAAGTATTCTGCTATGTAAGTTTATTTGTCGTTTAATAAACATGCAAATAACATTATATCATTTATATTTAGTCATGCGTTTTCAGCAGCACAATTAATGAATAATTATTTCAGAGAAATTTGAAACAGATAGTTCAAGAATACTCCATTTTTGGAAATGAATATTTCATAGGGCTTAACAAATGATCTTGCATATATGGGTGATCATGCACAAACAACCAGCTGAGTACAAACGAGATTCTTAACGGATTTATGACGTTCCGATATAGATAACAATTTTGTAGACAAAAATCTATTTGTTCTGCTCTCCTGACGTTCATGCACACTAACATGTATGATGGCATGAACGTTTGTTATACGTCTAAGCCAAATGTTTGTCTTGGCAATTACTACATTGCTAGTGTTGTCTTCTTCACAGCAAGTAATGCTTTCTTGTGTTTCTTCGTGACTGCGACTCTGATATGTATTCTTCGGGATCTAAAATTGCCTATTGATAAATTAATTTAAGTTCTCACATTGTGAAGATAATAAAGCAAACGTTATTGCGTCTTCTCATCTGCTTTAAAATAACGTTATAGAAATGAGTTCTGTTAAGCTGACATGCTCTTATATTTTCATGGTTAATGGTTGGTTAGCACTATGTTAAACAGTTAAACTTCGATGTTAGGTAATTTGTAGGGAACTCTTGTTTGTTTGTGTCGTTTCTTCGCTCACAGAAAAAATACGTTGGGAATTTACTGTTCTAACGCATAAACCTAATATCATGTTTGCTATTGATCAAAGTTACATATTTCTTATGTTCTCGTTTTAGATTTTCGATAATGTGTTAAATGATACACCTGTAGAACAGAAGACAGGGCTACAATATACGAACGGAACCTGCTTATCTAAAGGTAAACTACGTCTCCTAAACAACAGCATTTGATGCGTTGTTAATCTGAATCTATGTTAAAGGATTTGAGGACTTCTCTTTTCTCTAGTCCACACATAGTCCTTCTGGAAACGGTTTGCAAAATGTTTCCATGTTGCCCAAATGTTTGCCAGCTGTTGCCTAACATTTTGAAACATTTGAGCAACACTGGCAACATGTTGTAGAAACAATAATGTGGAAACATGTTGCTAAGATGTCTCGCGTCCTGACCTGCTAGCAATGATAGAGACATTTTCGAAGACGGACGAAAAATATGGGGTGGATTCTTGCGTAACGGACGCAACATTCGCACAACAATGTTACACATTTATGTATGTATTTTATAAATTTAACGTCACATCTCAAAGTTAAAACTTTATTTAAATATAGGTCATTAATTGATTTGTATTCTGTGAAAAAATCTAATTGCATCTTGAACAATTTACAAGTTACAAAGTTTTATCTTGTGGTAACGGACGTAACACGGACTGGACATGAGTTTTTCAGTCCTTAGGGAAAATTGCATTTTATCTGAAAGTAATATTTTAAGCCCTAAAATTTTTATTGTAGAAGGACAAGGTATGTACTTCTTTACTATTTCAAAGTTTTCGAATTACTCAATTCGTTTCTCCGTGCCAATTTTTGAAGCTCGTAACGGACTAACATTTTTGTCCAGGTGCACATAGCAAGTGAATTGCATTTGTGACACATAAAATCACATTTATATAATTAAGTAAGTGACAAAAATAATATTAGTATATTTCTCTGCCTTAAAATGTTAAAGCATCATATAAAATGTCTATAGTTGACATTTGTAAGAGTGTCTTATAAATGTCCTTAACCCTATAAAGACCATGCTCGCGTCAGCTATGTGAAGTACCAAGGGTAGAAGGGGGTCAAATGTGACCGTGTTGGTTTCAAGTAATTTCCAGATCTTATTTATTGAAATATGGTTAATGTGTTGAACTAAATTTCATAAAACGGGAAAGGTTTCAAAGACTGGTAGTTTATAGTTATCAAGAATGGTTAAATACAATGCGTGAAATTGCTTATATACTATGCCAAAATGTTTATTTTATTTAATAAAATTTAAAGTTCAGGTTATATTAGGTTAGTTGAGAATTTTAAAATTTTCAGCTATAATACTTCGTTGCAATTTTTCCTATAATTTCTGCTGTCCCATTCATAATTTTGGCGCACTTCTGAATATATGTATGTATTAGCCTTTTATTCTATAACCAAGGTTAGGTAAGTTTTATATTAATTTTATGTATCGATGAATTGGAAACAATATATATTATTTCTATTATGTATTCTAGACGTAAGTACTGTGTTCCTTTCTAATTTTTGCCGTTAGGCCTTTTCTTCTGTGTACTGTTACACACACACACACACACACACACACACACACACACCTAAACACACACACACACACACACACACATATATATATATATATATATATATATATATATATATATATATACATTTCTTTCTCGGTAATGACTGCATACATGATATATGTTATCACATTTCAAACACAAGATCTTATGGGTACAATGGGCTTCACAAACAAAATGGTCATACTGTGCACATCTTGTTTTTACTTTCTTCAGATTGTCCTTCTGTTTCTTGGATTGATTTTCCCGAACACACAGGCCACAACGTTTCCTTGAAGTAAGCTCGGTTGGAGCACTTCTTTTAATGGATTCTTCAGAACGGACATTCCTTCCCAGAACGCTTTCCGTTGCTAATACTACTGGCTTTGTGGGACCGTCTATTTTCAAGGCTATTTCTTTAATGCAAGATTTTATAAGATATTCCCCAAGCTGTAGCAAAAACAATAGCCTTCTTTCCAGTTTGTTGCTATTCCATTCAGGGAAAATTCGTAGAAATAGTGTGTAGCCATTTAGGGCAGCAATATTCAAACATGGTTGCAACCTTAAAATTAACAAGTATAATTTCCTGTAGCGATAGCGCCTTTACTCGCATGAACCAAAATGTTGTTAACGATATCATCAAAGATCTCAATTTTGGGATCAGTGGACCGTCATTATTATATTCTAGCAACTAATATATTTCTTCAATAGTCCAATCAAAATCAACCATGGATATCGATCATTCATAAAAAGTACACACCTTCGCATTTACCAACCGCTATAGTGCAATTACTTTACTCACCGTACAGTATCTCTGATATAGAGCGAAAATGGTGACACAAGACATCGCCCTGAACCAAAGTTGCATTATTGCCAAAGATACGTTCGCCCTGAACCAAAGTTGCATTATTGCCAAAGATACGTTCACATTTCTCTCTTCTGAATACATAATATAATAGGTATTACGAAATGTAAAATTGTTCAAGTTTTCTATTAAGTTGGTTGAATTAGTTGCAGATCACCTAACACGTACGTTATATAAAACGAAACAGTTCATATAGTACGTAGTTAATTATTGCGAAAGCTAGGAGGATTAAAGTTTGCATTTTATACTGAAGCAGCACCAGTAAGACAGTAGATCAATCTTACTGGTAGAATAATTTAATCTTTGTTTTCAGAACAGAGTATTTTGGCAATGTAATCGTTAGATAAATTCTTCCTAAAGTAGTAAATATCCTCTTCATTTATCAGCTTGAATTACTTACTAATAGAAACATATATTTAATGATAGTTACATCTAAAATGGTATGCTTGTATGAATATTCATCTTTTAGAATCTACTCTACTATTCGATGAAATTTGCTTTTGTTTCCAATTCTAGTAGCTGTTCTGTGATTTGCTAAAATTTTATAGTGATATAACCAATATTGTAATTTTGGTAAAATATGTAAGAGTCACAGTGCTTTTGTATTCCTAATCATGTTAATACTGAAACGTTTGAAAAGCATCTTGTATTCGTGATTGTAATTAATAGTGATTGATACATACTTAGTGTCATCTACTCAGTAGCAGTACTAACATGTTGAATAACAATTAAGGTGTGGTATTAAAACCAAGAGCTGTAGAGATCTAGACGAAAGCATTAGGAAAGAACGTGGAGACAGATCGACTGTCTCACTCTTATTGCAATACATATAGATTGGAAGAGGCAACCCATTCTCTCTTTAGTATTATATATATCCAACAGTATTATAATATCATCAAACACTTATCTAGTAGCACAGGATATCAGGCCATGATCGGCTTGGTACTGGGCCAACCTTGATCTATATTGCCCGTTACTTGGCCCAGTTTTGGACCGATATTGGCCTGATACTCTATGCTGCTAGGATTTAATCAAAGAATCTGACACGTGTATGCCATAAACTTATTGTATGCAAAGCGTCAGTTATAGAAGCATACTGTAATTATTATTTGTAAATGCCTTTTTTTTAGTGAGTTTCATGACATCGAAATGGCGGGCTGTGTAAGTCAAACGATTTATGAAGATTTAAATTTCTCGTATGCTAAACTGAGTCTAGTTTAAGTATCAAACCCAAAAGCACACCTGAAAGGAAATTCCAATTCTAACCAGTTTTGCCAAGGTGGGTATCCTGATAAAAAAAAAAACAGTGTTTTCTTTCGGGTTGGTTCCATTTTAAAATAGTACTTTAAAACACAGTGGTATTTGCGGTAACTTTTGTTTTTATATGGTTTCTGAGACGAGAGCATGCCACAAAAGTGCCACAATGTTTTAAACTATTTCATTTAGGGCTGTTAGAATGTAGATCACGACAGCCATTATAACTCTAGTGCTATTTTAAATTTACCCCATTTTTCCTTTGCGATATTGAAATATAAGGAAATATTCAAGTTTAGTTACTACTCCAGTATAAATTATTAAAAATCATATTTCCAACAGTTCATTTCATAATTGACTACAAATATTAGCTTTTTATTATAAATTTTATTACAGATTTCTTTTAGATTTAGCTCTTATATTAAAGATTTTCATGCTCTTTGTGTTTACTAGCAAATTATTTTCAAATTAAGTTATTATTGAAGTATATTATGTAATAATAAATCATGTCTTTGCAATATCAAAACTATTAATGCCCGTAATATCAAATTCAGTGCAAGGTTATTTACTAGAATATTTAACTATTGGTAATAATGATATAAATTATCCAACAGATGCCATATACCTAGGTACTATCATTGATCATTTACTATCCAGAGAAGCAAAGAGCTAATCAAGAGATCGCAAGAGAATATAAGATTTTTTAAAATAAATAGCACTATGATTTACACCTTCTGTTGTGGTTTGGTAAGTTGGTGTCCCTAGCGGCCAAGTGAGATCATTATGAATGTGATATACTCAGTAGGACAAGTAGGATCATCCTGAATAGGGGTTTCCCTCGTTTTAATCAGTCTTACCTGGTGAATGTCAGGTCCTACAATTATCTCGGTCTCCGAACCACGGAGGCCGGTGCTCAGACCAAAGCGTTTGCTTCGTATCCGGGAGGGAGTTCTTGGTTTCGGTAATAGCGACCCACCGTCTTGACTGACAAGGAACACTGTTTTGAAGCGGACACTTAGATCCAGAAATATATATATATATATATATATATATATATATATAACCAGAATACGAAACTGAGTTTGTGTGTCAAAGATTAGGTGCCATTAGCCAGTGGTCGAAGAGAAATTGGCGGGAAATGTTATCTATAAGAATGTTTGTGGTACGCCACTTATGAGTATCTGGCGCTAGTTTACACTCAATGCCGCATATTATAGTTATAGTTACTCGAATTACACAGATAGCGGCACGTCGCTATACTCATAGTCATCAGAGGCCAACAGTGGTACCAGAGTAGAATTGGATAGAATCTCTAGAACGGTACACGAATATTTTGTGTAAAGTTTTTAAGAGGGATATAGTCAGACAGAGTCTCTTAAATTTTAATTATGTATCGGTGTCGCCATCTTGATGGCTATACGAATAACAATGTGCGGATGTAAGTGATATCACCGTAGTGCGGGGCATTGAGTGTAAACTAGCGCCAGATATTCATAAGTGATGTACCAAAAAGAACTATTAATAACTATTCTCGCTACTTTGTCTGGCAGGATGATACCTTCAACTTAGGGCTTGGTCAACTCTTTCCTGTATCGTTCCCCTTACCCTATCCTGGCTTTGAGTCATAGATGTTTAAAGGCTGTAGGTAAATTAAAATTCAACAGTAGTGACATAACTTCGTTAACTGAACTTCTGAAATCTTCACACATCTTTAAATTTACATCCATTCTTCAATTTACACTATATCTGTAGGAAAGGTTTAACCCTCTTTTGAGTGAAACCACAGAAACAGGAATCAATTTCTTGTATTGCAAAACACAAAATGAAAAGATACAAAATAATAGTCTGAGAGTGTCTTCAATGGTGTGTGCATGTAGTTCATATACGAGTATGTGGCTACGGTAATATAATTTCTAATGAGAGGGACACGTTTTTGTGTGCAATGTTTTATTAATTTCAAACGAGTAACCGGTATAGGAATACACAAATACTGTACTTTATCTCAAACGTAATCCACAACAAAATTATTAGTTAGTTAATAAACGAATCTGCGGTGGAAGTGTTATTTAAGAATCTGTTTATGACTGTTTCATTTTTATTACAGACAAAACAACTAGAACAACAACATCAACTGAACAAATCAAGGATACTGGAAATCCAGACACACAGTAAAAAAATAAGATCCAGAATAAACAAAAATTCTGAATAATTTTATTATTGAACAAAAACTGGGTCTGTTTTTTATTTCGTTCCAGAAATTATTATGAAAGTTGTATGGTTAATTCACATAAATCATTTAAGTATTTGTTCTTATAAATTACGAATACTCAGTTCATGTGATGAAGAAATTTAGCTGCTTGTTAGGAACTAATATAACGATTTACTTCAAATATGCGTATAATAAAAATAATGGTGGTAACGCTGGTAATAAAGCTTGATCAATAGCGATCAAAAATGTAATATACCATTATTATCAGAAGTCAAAAAAAAAAAAACACTTACATCACCTTACAAATGGACTTCAGGATCAAATGTCAATTTTAGGTTGTAATAAATCAGTTTGATAATTATTATAATTATGTATACCTATTGCTACATATCAAGATATTAAGATCGCTGTAGTTGAGAGAACTAGCTGAAAAACTTAGAAAATAAAGAGATAAAACATATCAACAAGACGCCGTTTCCAGCGAACATATTACTTACAAACTGAAATACCTTACTATGACATTTTTGAACAGAAAGTTCCAGGTTTTCCTTAGTGTAGTTAAATACTATATTGTGTTTCAATATCCATTCATTATCAAAATACGACTTTTATTCCACATCGTTTAGCGTCCACTAAATTGAGATATGAAAATATTTTTAAAACACGTTACGTAAGACATATTGTGTGAGTAGTAGTATATGTATTTTGAAACAAAATAATCACAATTTAATATTCATAACCTTATATTCAAATTACGATTTTACGAGTTTGAAAGAATGTATGAAATTAAATCTGTCGAATATTTGCGGAACTAGGTTATAAAGACACAAAATTGATATATAATAAATAACTGTAAATATTGCAATTGCATGTACAACGGAAGATCATGAAGTGTGAGTCTGAATTTTATATAGTAAATGTAGTTGTATTTTACCCACATTTCAGTACACTTAATACATATCTTAGCTTAGTTCATATTTTCTGTATACTAATCTGTTTATGCGTATTTAAAATACAAAGATTTTAAATATAGTACCTGATCAACGTGGTTTTTGGCACACGGAAAAGGACATGTTTATCGAAAAAAAGCCTGGCACTATGAAGACAAATATCTTGTCATAATGTGTGTATTATCGAAAATTTAGCTGTGATTATGACAAGTGAATCCAGACAGCAAATTCCTCAGGAATCCAGCAGTACGTGATTTACAGACAGGAATAGTACATAAACAGTCACAGTGTGATTCATAGTTCTGTAATAGTGAAGTATGCTACAGACGGCGGAGAGGCAACAATATTTCCATCAATCATCCAAACATCTATTACTGTGTGTGCGGAAAATGCCATTCAAACCGCTACAGTAATAGTATCTGTAGCTACAGGCCTATAATATCTGGTTTTAGACCTACAAGAGCATCTCGCGCAGTGGTCAAATGTGTTGCGACACGTGATCTTTCCCTTATCTATGTTATGGCGTAAACAACAATTTCAGTCATCGAATTCTTATTTCTTTCTTAATTAATAAACAAATTAATTGGTAAATCAAAACACACAGTACAGCATCCAAATGTGCCATCAGCAGTGCGGCTGCTAACGCACAATAAGGCTCTACCAGTACCACAACTTCCAACCTATATAACGGTAGAATAGGAGTCTGAATCGGTAGAATAGGAGATTTGAACGAAATTTTCGCAGTTGATACTTTTCAACGTGAAAAGAAATTGTGTAAGTAGTGTAAAGAAATCTGTAGAAATTATATGATCCACATTTGAATCACTCAATACATTTTACAAGGAAATCTCATTCAATTCTGAGTGTGTCGCTTGGGGATGTTTCCTTGTTAGTCCAACAGATCGCAAGTAATCAGATCGCCGACACCTCTAGTAAAATCGTGGGAATAAGCGAAGATTAGACTTTAATATAAGCCTGGTACGTGACGTAACTTCAGTGCACTGAGCCGAAACTGAAAAAGGCAACAAAAAATCAAATAAATTTAAAGTTTCAACGATTCCTCGCATAATTGCTAGTTCCAACAAGCTTGAATTAGCTTCGTTATAACAACCACTTCACTTGTATCTCCAACAAGTTTATATTTTGCTTGTTTATTAGGTTCAGCACAATATCAAGCTTAACAAGCTCGAAGCAAGGGACTGGCAATCTTGTTGCAAGCTGGAATGCTATCTGGGTATGTCATATATCACATGAAAAGGCCGTTAATATACGCTACGAATTCATCACCTATTTTACTTGTGACTACACAGCAAAGACAAATTGTTGCAATTGTCGACAGCTCACAACTGCCTAATGTTGAAAGGGTGATAAGGCGATGGTAAAGCATTGTTCGCACGCTGTTGGGCGTCATTGCTACCTCAGTAGCTAATACAGTAATTGTACAACCACATTGATATATACATCATTTTAAAGCTTATCTAACAGGTGACCAATTTTATTTCAAACATTTTTTATATTGTGAGTTTGAAACAAGCTACACCGTAACAAGTATAAATATTGAAAGCAAAATGTTGTTTTGCGCTTGTGATCTAAATTACGGCAAAACTACTAGAGATAGCGCACTACGCATAATAAACATTTTTGTAGTCCGTTATCCTAGAATTGTAACAAAAAAGAATCATGTCGTTATGTCCATTTGATACGCAGATATAATACAATTTCTGAAAGCCTGTAAATTTGTAGTTCGGGGGTGATTGGGGGAAACACAGAGTGGAGGGGAAGGAACTTTTGGGAAAATGCACCTCTAGTAATGATGTAACAACTGGCCAAAATTCAGCTTTCTACTAATTATTCCCGATATTTGTCTTTCTTTCCCTTTATTTCCTGGGCTATTGATATGGGAAAAGTACCTCATCATATGTACCGAATCTTAACGCAAATAATTCCAGCATCCTTGATGACCTTATTCGGGATTTGAAATTTTCCATTAAGAGACTGAACTGTTGTAACTGACGAACATGGTAAGTATATTCAGGAAGACATCTCTGTTGTGCAAACAAGTTACCAGATACATTGGAGCGCACGAATGGTTTGTCATTGTTATGTACTTTTGCTCGTGACTTCACATCTTGGCCTGCATGCCACACAAAACTTGTGTGATAAAGACCAACAAACTGGTTGGTTCTCTGGCTTCAGCGTGCACCGTTTCATTCAGATCATATATGTTCTGTTCTGTGCCACACACCGTTGTAATCGTCACGATCTCAAACGGCGGGGAAAATTAATTATGACTTTTACTCAAGGACTGACCGGTCCTTTTCTTACTTAGTTTGTCTATGTATTTCCACATGGTATGTTCCTCGCCAGATCACACTAACTACAAGTCACACAGAGATGAATTATACACCGTTGGAATCGTTATGTTCTGAAACGGTAGGAAAAGTTTTAATTTTGACTCTAAATGTGGCAGGTCCTTCTGAATCGCCTGGTATGCTACATTTGTGTCTATCCTAGATCTCAGTTACCACAAGTCCGACAGAGATAAACCATACACCTTTGGATTTTCAATGGTTTCAAATTATGGCATAGCCTGAACCATGTGTTCTAAAAGTGACAGTTCCCTTTGAATCGCTTAATATTCTGCATCTGTATGTTTCTTTGTTTCTCCTAGATATCAGTATCTACAAGTCACACAAAGATAAGTGATACGTCATGTTCTAAAACGGTAGAGGCGATTATAATTTTGACTCTAAAAGTACAGGTTCTTTTGAATCGCTTGGTATGCTCCAATTATGTCTCTACTAGATCTCAGTAACTACAAGCCTGACAGAGATGAGCTATACACCGTTGGATTCGCAGTGCTCTCAAACCATGGGATAACATATCACATTGGCTTTAGAAGTGGGGGGTCCTATTCAATCACTTAGTATTTTCCATTTGTATGTTTCTTTGCTCCTCCTCAAATCTCAGTAACTACAAGTTACACAGAGATGAGTGATATACCATTGGATTCGCCATGGTCTAAAACGGCGGGGAAGTTATAATTTTGAGTCTAAATATGACAGGTCCTTTTGAATTACTTGGTAAGCTCCATTTGTGTTTCTCCTAGATCTCAGTAAATGCAAGTCCGACAGAGATGAGCAACATACTGTTGGATTAGCAATGATCTCAAGTCGTAGAATAATCTATTAAGTAAACTCTAAAACTGGCAGGTATTTCTCAATCAACATTTTCACACAATCGACATTTTCTTTTATATGGTTCCTCTAAATCTCCATCGAGTAATATTTACTATCCGCTGTTTGTCTAAATGCAACCAGTAACCTTTGGTTTCATTTCTTTCACTGGTCATTTCACATTTAAATCATATATTGACAATGTCTTTTGACGGAGCTCATCTAAATTTTTAAGCTAACTTTGAAAGATTAAACTTATCTCTTATATGTAATATTTAATTACCTTTTACATATATATTTCCTAATTCGTGCTTGATTCTATCAACGTAACGAGTACTTTATTGGTACTATCTATGTTAGTAGTTATTTAACTTATTTCATATCTAACTTACTATTGAAACGTTTAGTGACTTTTCTAACTATAAGTAAGGCTAAAATTGATTTTTTTTCATTGGCTGAGACCGTCTTATACTTTTCTAAACATACACTGTGGACGTCAGTCTCTATCTGCATGTTTTTTTTTGTTTATCCCTATATTTCAGTATCTACAAGTTACACAGAGATGAATGATACACCGTTGGATTCACCATGGTCCGAGCCGGTGCGGGAAGTTATCAGTTTGACTATAATTTGCAGGTCGTTTTGAATCACTTACTATTCTCCATTTGCGCCTCTAGTAGAAATCTGTAACTATAAGTCCAACAGGTATGATCTACACCGTTGGATTCATCATGGTCAGAAACGGTGAGAGAAGCTATCAATATGACTAAACTGGCAGGTCCTTTTCAGTCGCTTAGCATTATCCGTTTATGCCCTTCCTAGATCTCAGTAACTACAAGTCACACAAAGATGAATGATACACAGTTGGATTCGTGATGACCTGAAACTCAGGAATAACCTATAACCTTGTCCCTAAAACTGGCTGGACCTTTCTAGCTTCTTAGTCTCCATTTGTGTCCCTCCTAGATCTCAGTAACTTCAAGTTCGACAGATGATTTACGTATACACCGTTGGATTCGTCATGGCCTGCAATGGTGAGGAAAACTTTGAATGTTACTAGATCTGGCAGGTTCTTTTCAATCGCTTAGTATTCTCCATTAGTGCCCCTAAGAGATTTTAGTAGCGAGAAGTTCGACAGACATAAGCCACACACCGTTGGAATAGTCATGGACGCCGGTGGGAAAGTCTATGACTTGACTCTGAAACTGGTAGGCCCCGGCATTTCCTTGAACTCCATTTGTACCTACAACATTATGTCTTTCTTTTGGATACGTTATAAGGTAATTTGAATTTATATGGGGGCGCTTTGGTTCTGTCTACAATAAAACCATTACTTAGCTAGTGTTAATTGGGCTATCAGCTTTGTAAATTCCAAGAATATTTTACTACTATCTGAAAGCAATGCAAACCTCTTTATCACCACCACAATGTACTTCATCGAATAGTCTATCCACGCGATACAATAACGAAAATGTCCTGGTTCAGTTCACTGTGTGCTTGGTGTCAATTTACAGTGGAAACTATTGCCATTTTCCTTTATATGGTTCCTCTAATTTTCTGTCGAGTATTATTTACTATCCTTTGTTTGTATAAATGCGACCAGTACTCTTTCGTTTCATTCCTTCCATTAGTCATTTCACATTGCTCCTATATAGGACATGTCTTTTGACGGAATTAATATAAATATTTAAACCAAACTTGAAAGATTAAACTTATCTCTTAGATGTCATATTAAATTGATTTCTCGATATATATTTCCTAATTCGTGCTTGATTCTATCAACGTAACGAGTACTTTATTTGCACTATCTATGTTAGAAGTTATTTAACATAGGTCATTTCTTACATAATATTGAATCGTCGAGTGTTTTCCCTAACTCTTTCTAAACCACGCTATTTTTTTTCTTTCATATTGGCTGAGACCGTCTTATACTTCTGTATACATACACTGTGGAGACCATTCTTTTGCTTTCGTTTACTGTGATGCATAAAATCTTTCTTGTTTCAATTCCGGCATTTAATAGATTTACATTCTTGCATGTTTTTGCATTATATTTAGTGTATCTACATGCCAAATGACAACGCTTTCTATTTCATCCATTCTTTCTTTCATCTCACTTATCTTTTAGCAATTTTATAATCTGAAACTTGTCCACTTTCCGTTTAAGTTCGTAAAAAAATGCACCATTCTTTCTCATGTTTGTTGCTGTGATCTGTTTTCACATTCCTTTACTTACTACAAATATGCCGGGGTTAAGTAGTAATATTTCTTCACGTTACATATCCTCTTATTGTATAATTTAATAGCAGTTTTATAACAGGTTACGTCTACGTTTAACGGAGTAATATTTCCACTTTCTTATATGTTTTGTACATATTTGTTCTTGATATTTTATCGTTTTTACAATTCCTGGTAATTTACGAATACTCTTTTCTTCTTTTTAATTGTTTAGTGGCAATTTAATCTGAATCGTGTACCGCAATTTTTCTCTGAGTAATTGTTAGTTCTTCACCTTCTATATTTGTTGCTGTTGATGTTTACATCCTTTAAAGTTAGTTCGTGAGAATTCGCTTTCAATTATTTGTACAAAATTTGTAAAGTTAAATAATATATATATATACTATGTATAATATATTACCATTTGAGTGTTTGGTTGTTTGTTTGAACAGGAAACAAATTTGCATACATGCATTGATTTCAATCAAATTTAAACACGTGTTCCTGGGGCCCAGGAGCAGGAGCTGGATTTATTTAAGTCACCGGAAGTATTTCAATCGCGTCTAATGAAAAAAGTTTGATTTAGTTTTTATAATAGTGATATTATTATTTTTTTTACATTTTAAGTCGGAAATAAATAGTGTAGAACTCTAAATTCGAATTAAGATTGGATCTAAACTTAAAATGTCTATACTTAATATTTGAAAACAGATTAAATGAAATGTTGTTAATAATGTAATGTTTTAAAAATAGCAATTTTATAAGTATTAACAATTATAGTATTAGCAGTAACCTCTAGTATTTGTTGTATTTTGAGTTATAGTAGTAGTAATGATAGTTATATTAGTTGTAGTTGTTGTTATAGTCTCTGTATCTGTAATAGTAGTATTAGTAGTATAACGACTTATAATGTTGCCAACGTATTTTAAACATCCTGCACCAACGGGCGGTTACTTTGGTTAGTGGTATATAAAACCTCCTCCAAAATTAAACAATCTGCATTCCCTTACTTGGAATCCAAACAAATAATATATATAATCTTCTGAACGCAGAAACAAATACTGAGAATCCGAAGACAATAATCCGAAAATTAATTTTGGAATTAACTTTGTTTTACAGAGAAAGAAAAATTCAATTTCGATAACAGAAAATAATTAAAAACATGTTCTGTAACTAAAAAAGTTGTCCGGTTCTGTTGTCCGGTTCTATTATTAGAAAACATCAACTTTCAAATGCCATTAACAAAACGCAAAATAAAACGAAACATGGCCATTACCATCGTACATGAATTCGAGAATTTCCAAATTACTGATAACAACGTATGATCCACTTTCCTAAGGGAGAACACAAAAGTCAATTGCGCACCTTACTAGACGCTTTTGAAAGGCAATAAAAGTTAACCGAACACTTTCATTTACCATTATAACTTGCAATCATTACAGAACAGTTCTTCAGATAGTTGTTCAATTAATAATTCGTAATAAGTAAACCACAACACTTTATGTTAATGGCTCTTGGTTTGCTTCCTAAAATCACGGCTGTTCCTGTTCTGTGATGTTTCAGAGGTATGTGCAAACTAACGCCTCCAAAACAAAACTAATTAACTGTAACTGAAGAAGATGTCTAAATGATCCACGATGCCTGATAAACTTCACCTTAGTGCTTAGTACAACAAATGGTAAATAAAAATGAAAGATTTACGTACTTTAAAGAACACTAGTTTCGCTACTAATTAAATTTAAAATTTAAGTTCTAAGAAAAGACATATTCGTATAATTGCAATTAATCTCGCATTCTAATTGTGTAGATCAATCTGTGAAACTGAGGATGAATTGTGTCTTTTTCGACACTAAGATTCTCTAAATGTAAAATAAAACATTAAGATAGGTAACGCCGAAATTAATCTAAAGCTTACTAGATCAACTAAAGCATACTAAGATAGTTAGTTCTACATAAAAATAAAGTAAAGTTTTACATACACCACAACTACAGTGAATAAAATTATACGCAACGTGGTTTAGCGGGTGAGGATTTCAACTTCAGAATGCATAAAATAGTTAATCCCAAACTAGTTTATGGCTTCATTAATCAAATTTGATTTATCCCTTGAGTTTTATTTAATTGATTCACAATTTTGTTACCACTATTTAAACATAACCTATCAAGTATAATGAGGTTACGTAAACTTGCTGTTTATGTGTACCATTTTTAGATCTATTTTAAACGAACATATATCGCCTAGTAATTTACGGGGACTTTGTGTAACAGCAAAAAATAGAGAAACGGAAAACAATCATAATGATAATTCGGTGCCAATTAACTTGTCTAGGTATATACTAAACATAAAGAAAAATACGATTGAAGTTCTTTAGATGGTTAACAAACGAAGCATGTTGATCCCTTCTGTTTAAAGTAATTCTAAAAGATTATTGATGACAATAATTCAAATTAATGATGTTAATAGTTTATAACTATAATGTTAGCAGGTTAGTAGAAACATATTTTGATTTACATATAGCAGCAAATTAACGCACCAAACAATTTCACTAACATCTTTAAATTCCGGTGAGTTGAGAGTATTTTAGTTAATGGGGAAATTCTTCCCTCATTTAGGGGCATCGTATCGACATAACTATAGAACATAGTCTAAATCCCTCATTGTTAGTTACGTTTGGTATTTGACATTCTTAAAACTTTATTTCCTAAAGTTTGACTGAAGTCCAGATTTGATTTATCACTTTAGGTCAGACATAGCAGTTCGTGAAATATATTAAATAATGCCAACGTTTTCCATATGCCAATTTTCTATTATTTTTGTGCCAAGATTGTGGTTTTACAATTATCGAACACGTCGTATAACTATATAATGTAAGAAATTGTTTCATTGTTGCGTCCGTGAGTGAGCTACTTATCAGATTATACCAGACCTCAAACAAAGACTAAAATTTAGTAATCGTACACATCTAATAATCCGCGTTATTGCTAGTAGTGTTGCACTATTCTTAAGTTATTTTGTCTTATTTCTAAGGAAAAGAAAAAGTACCTTTAGTAATAATTACACATAAGTACACACTACACAATAATACTTTTTAAATTAGGAAATGTTAGATATAGAAACATTGCCCACTCATTATTTAAATTCAAAAGTTTAATGAAAAATATTTGAGAATAGTTACCAGTAAACATTTTGCAAACAGATTCTCATGGTAGTTATATACTATGCAATAAATTAGTTTATGTGTATGTTTGAAATAAATATTTTATTCAATATAGAAAATATGAGAATTAACCATACCCTCTCAGAAAACATATTTAAAGGCATAACCGGAAATTGCTAATGGTTATAAAACAAATTCATTTCATCTCTACGAAACACTAGAGAAAACAGGTTTTGAATTTTTGTGCATAAAATAAGACGTTTAATTTGCATAATTAATTTTAATAATTTTGATTCTTTGTGTGGAGGGCTAACATTTAGATAGACATGTTTTAGCATATTACAAAACAGTTTATATTATATAGTGTCACCACGTGATGTTGTTTTTGGAAATAATATCAAAGAATGATAAATTATAGAATGATTTCCACTAAAACAAAACATTAATTTCTACATTGGGGTCTGA
Organism: Lepisma saccharinum; assembly: GCA_022664845.1. Lineage (NCBI taxonomy): Eukaryota > Metazoa > Arthropoda > Insecta > Zygentoma > Lepismatidae > Lepisma > Lepisma saccharinum. The sequence continues at coordinate 95,287 of JAGDQP010001697.1, forward strand.
ATTTCTACACAAAATATAAAAATTGTTTAGCATAATATTGAATGGGAAAATTTTGAACAATTATGAACATAATTTTGTTAAACTTCAATATATTTATTTTACAAGCATTAATTGGAGTTATTGTTAAATCATCACAGAGAAATTCTGTTACCATCAAAATACTAACCAAACTTCGAACAAAAGTTCTCACATTTTTTCAGTGATGTCATAAATATAAATAGCATATTGTCTAACGAAAGTGTGTTTACCCATTCAGAATCTAAAAATTATCATTTCGTATTCCACAATTTTATTGTTAACAAATTATATGTTAATTTAATTTATATAAAGTAAACTTATAACATGTAACTTTGGAACTAAACTTTAATTTTTAGTTTTTGTTTCCAAAGTTTCAAAATAAAATCATAAATATTCTAACCATTTGATGATAAAAGATTCCAGTCCAAGTGATCGTAACTGAAATTAAAAGAAAAAAGAATTAATGTTAGTTTTTCTACCTTCGTGAACAACTTATACTAAATACTGAAAACCCAATCCCCTTAAATTAAACGATTTTCAACATTCCGCATACTCTGTTTACAAGAGATGCCGTTTCAGTTGAATTAATCAAATTCTATCAAACAAAATAATTCTTTTGTTTCTCTGCCTTTCTTTTCTTTTTCTTATTTATTTTTTCTTTCTTTGTTCCTTTCTTGCAAAGAAAGATTGCGGGTGTACATTTATATCAGATTTGTCGGGACCTACACAAGCTTCCTCGAAGTTCACTTCTCATATACACTTTTACTATTGCTATGTTTAATATAACCAGGTTCACTCATTTCACATCGAAATGCTTCAATTTATATAACTTAGAAATATGACTATCATATTACGAATTCACTTGTATCTCCGCTCCAGTCAAACGCTTGACTTGTTCGTAATAAACTACACTGCTAAAAGTAACAATTCTTCTTAACCTTTCGTGTAAACTTTCTCTAAAATTATAATGCAAGATTGTCGTTTTCCGATTTTACGTCACGTAACATTCTTACGATTGCTATCAGAAAACATTTGGAAGAAGAAATTACTCATGTTAGAAGTCCTATACTTAGAAATAAATACGACAAACAGAAAATAAAAAAAAAGACAATAAAACGAATTGACGAGAAGCAGAAAGACAAAGGGGAGAATAAAGATCAGGATAGAAAAGGAAATTATGTCTTACCTTATGGAAGTACTGCTACTAATTGTGTAGGAAGAGTACAAAAAGTATGGAATTAGAACCATATAGCAGACCATCGGTGAAAACAAAACTAAATCGTGGCCCGTTAAATATGACACCATTCCGGTTCAATGTGTATACAAAATCATTGTAATTGTGGGAAGTTGTACATCACGAGAACGGTTGAAACTAGAATTAATGAATATCAGCTACTTTGCAATACTGAAAAGTTAGTTCAGGTAAAACATTGGTACATATGTGACTAACCTATTTATTTTAATGGTATGGAGATGCTACACAAATGCAGTGATTTTTTTCAAAGAATTAGAGAGGAATCGATTTAAATAAAATTTAATGAACAAAACTTCAACAAATATGACAGTTCTAAATTAAATCAGATTTGGAAGGCAACACATCAAATTACAATTTTAATTCAAAGCACATGTGAGGATGTCAACGAAAAAGTCGAAAAAATAACTATAATATTGCATGACGTGAAACCCGAAAAGAATAATCTTTCATTATGGATAATATTCACGATAGCTTAAAATTTTATTTAGTTTTCTACAATTGTTTCAGTTTTCTGCATATTAAATATCAGGAGTTCATGTCTGAAGGGAAATTTTATATACTTCTTGACCACTCGATTATCAAGATCACTTTCTTATATACTACCTTCCAAACAAATTGAAACAGCCTGATAACATCAGACGTAAGTAATTTTCGAGTAAAACGTCTTACATTTGAAATACATGTGTTAACATTTAAATTTTTTTATAATGAAAAAATATATATTTTCTATAATATATTGCTTACTTTTGACTGGAAATTTGTTGTCTAATTTCCGATTGAACTGTTTGAGAGACGTATTTGTTCGATAAATGCAAGTAAACTAATTTTGTGTTCGCATTACTAATAACCTGAAGTTATTTAATACGAAATTAAGTCAAATATTGAACACCTGTGCTCTCTATTGCAGGTGGTAACAACCCCTTTATGTAATTTTTGTCCTTGAGAGGAAACTAAGTGGGGCTAATTTCTAAAGGTGTGAAATGGTATTGCTTCATTTCCATTTCTCTGTTTTAGAAACTCTGCTCCTGAGAAAGAATTTCTTGAAGTAAGGTCTTTTTGCACTGTTTTATTTTTCTCAATTTTCTAATTTCTGAATTATTACTTTCTGATATTTGCCGAACGCTTTAACTTGAAGGCTTATTGCTTGATTATTTCTATTGATTTTAAGATCAACTTTTCATTCCGTGTTTTTGAGGACAAAGTTTTAAAATATAGGTTAGTTCTCTGGCCACTGTGAAACGTATTCTTGTTTGATATTTTCGCTTAACGTAAGATATAATGTTTGTTGAATACGAGAAAATGTTCCTATAATAAAGTTTGAATTTTGTGAGCTGGGGTTTCATTTGTTCGATATACTTACGAAAATATATTAACCAACGCGGATCCATACCACCATACCGCTCCAGCCTGGCTGCTCTAAGTTTCCTCTGTTGACTTTAACTGATTTGCTATCTCTGATTTTGATTCGAAATGAATGAGCAAGCGCCTGCGAAGGTTTCATTTCAAAGTTTAATAGTTTCTTAATTTTTCGTCCGTAGTTGGTAAATATAAAAAAATAGCTGAAGATTTTATTATAAACCTGCATAAGGTGGAACCTTAATCTTTACGCTAAATGCTCATTTGTCAAGCCGTACTGGTTCATAATATCACTTCTGCGCTAATACTATTTTGCTGTAATACAGGTTTAACTCATAGGTCGGTTAACATTCACTAATTAAATGGTATAAAGATTTCTCGTTTTATTATACGCTCACCATTTAGACGAGAGATTTACAGCTACTTTGATACATTTTTAGGTTCCAAGAGCTCGCATTCACGTGTTGAAACTTCGGGATCTTCTATCTAAGGGAGCACATGTCAAATCTGTACTTTTACTCTTAAATGCAATTCAGTAAAAAATAATAAATTATTACACAGCGACTATAAAATGCGATCTAACGTTAAATTATAATACACTATAGCACTGAATTATCTAAGCACAAAAGACACGCTACAAAATCATAAGAAAATACGAAATCTCGCCCATTACAACTCCTCGTTCACTAGCAACTTTACATTTAGATAAATGTCATTATAGGTTCATTCCATTTAAAATGGTACAGAATCCGCTGAGTTGGTTCCTCGACCATTTTCTTCTTTACAATTGTTTGTGTGTTATTACTTTTATATACGAGTAGTTTAAAATCACAAATGATTTTCAATACTTCTCTTGCTTTGGCTATGCAGCCATATTTATGTCATGGTGCGCACCAAATTCTGAGTATGCAGGCATTTACAGAAACATCAGTTCCTCAGCCCAAGTAAGTCGAAACTTCTTGGATTAAAAATTATTGAACTCAACATAATATAGACTAGTTGTAACCAGTAACGTGGTTCCCCTACTACTCCATGTTGTAACTTAAATGTGTGTTCCAAAATGCTGGCAACATACAGAGTAGTGTAGTCAATGCCTACAAAACTTTAATCCTTAAACTTATACTATACTATGTAGGTTTAATCATATGATTTTCTAATATTATACCAAAGTTTGAAGTTCAAAATCTCTGATCAGGAACCAAGTAGGAATCTAAAATTCTCACAGATACCAGTCCCAAAGAGTAGCGTTATACTACAAAAAACTGGACTTCGTAATTACATAACTAACCGAGATACAGCAACTTCATATCTGGGTAAAAAGCACATTTGATTCCAGCATCCTGAAAAGAGATTACATGTCAGATAACATGCCAAAATATGCATAAGATGATAAAATAAGCTAGAGAAAAGTACTTACATATAACAGTTCCAAGACAGGTGTACGAACACAATAATAATGCAGCAATATTTCGCCGCAGGCATGTTCACGTAATATTAAAGAAAACTGACAGAGAGGACTTGTACTGGGAACTGCGTTCTCGCAAAGCATATATAAAATTTCGAAAAGCATTTATGTTTCTAGTATTTTATACGATCAACTTTTATTAATTATTTTGTCAGAGGATTGGAATAAAACGAGCATTTTCCCAGATATAAAGTTGCTACAACTATGTTAGTAGTGGAATCTGAAAGTCCAGCTGTAAAATGTTCAGATTCCTACTTGGTCCCCCACTAGAGATTTTGAATTTCAAACTTTGGTATAATATTAGGAAATCGTATGTCTAAGCCTCCACGGTATAAAAAGAAAAAATGTATTAGGATTAAAGTTTAGTAGGCATTAACTGCAGTATTTTCTGTGCCTTCAAATAGAGTTTCAAGATGCAGAAATAATTACTTCTGTGTAGAAAGTGATCTTGAAAATATAATTTTGGCGAAAACGGTATCAGTTTTTTGTCAAGATTGTACCCGTTCTGTGCATATATTGCTACAATTTTGTTTATTCCACAGATGCAACACGGTGCATTTAAGAGGTGCTCTTGGGTATAATGGCGAAGATAAAAAAAATAATACGCTGGCTGATTACAACAAAAATTTCTAAAACGTCGCGAAAATACAAAAACAAGTGCTGAATATCACAAGTTTCGATTCTGTACATATTGCAACCTTCAAAATATTTTTATCTATTAAAGCTAGTTTACGTATTAAGTTGAATTTGTTATTTCAGAAACGACACATGAGGGTAGGATTACAATGGCGTGTGTCTTTTCTAAAACAACCTATTCAACTTATTGAAGAAAACATAAATTTTATCAAGCGGGGAATGTTAATTCTGTACGCAAAATGTTATTGAAAGAAGTTGCTCTGTATGTAAGTTCTACTGACATTTCAGCTACTAATTCTCCTGTTCATTTTTTATGAACATTGACAAACTTAAATTAATTAATTAGGTTAATATGTTTCCACAGATAACTGTTGAAGAGAATGATAGTGTCCAGGTGTTAGTTTATATATGCATTTATCTGTAGCAGCTAACACTTACCAAATGGTGTTCTGTTCGTGTGTGACATTATAATAGGTTAACCAATTATTTCGATTACAGTCACACACCAAGATGAATGCGTATCCAACTTTAATATTATTATTCAAAATACAGGGTGATTCAAAGCGTTAGTATAGTCTTGTAATTCACAAACTGACACATAAATGAAGCTTCGTTATATCATTGAGTAAATACCTCCTAGATAAATATTTGCATTGTTAGACGGTGTTATGCGTTCTGAAGGCTTATCAACCCCTTGTTCAAATACTTAGTGTGTAAAGACGTTCAAATGTCGCCACTGCGCCCTGAAACAAGAATGCGGACGTTAGGGTTTTGCTTGCTGTATTGGCAACTATGCTATATGTAAGGAAAAAAGTAGTTTGCCAAACACTTCCTTTCTACCTTCTACGTAATGATTTATTGCAGGAAGTAAGTCTGCTGGATACCTCCCCGTAAGGGTTTCGTTCAAATCACATTGCTTTGTTTCTTATTGTAAGAATTCTTCTAGAAATTGTGTAGAGAAGGAAACAGCAAGAAAGCCTCTAACACACTAGAGGGTGAGCGAGGGGGATTTTGTTCTCTGGTAGAACAATGGTTTTAAATGCGGAGAATAACGTTCCTTGCCAGCAAGGTCGTTTTACTCCAGCCCCGCACCAACCACACTATAAGGTCTCGCCATCCGACGACTTTCTCTCGAGAATTTAGGGTGGAAGGTGTGTGATGTCACCTCGAGGCCAAGGGCATAGATCTCATAATAATGAGATCTATGCCAAGGGTTTATTTCTGCCTCGCTAGTCCCTCGAGCAGACATAAGATTCGCGGATATAAATACACATTATTTGGTTGTCAAAATCCTATTTCATGCGAACCATTAAAAAGAGATAATCAGACTTTTTTTTAATGTTTGGTATTAAGTAAGGCATTTGCTTGAAATAAAACTAAGATATTTAACAAGGAAGTTATTACAAAGTATAAGGAAGGATTATATAATCACGTCAAGAACACGCTTCGGTAGTAACTCTGCTTTAAGTCAATTGTTTCTGTTTCAAGGATAGAACCGGACATACTATTTTAGAGGTTCCAATAACCTATACTCTCTTCATCCGAAAATATCTGCAAATAACCTCTTTTCCTAATTTGTATAACTTCTAACGTATTGTCTAATTTAAATGTCTTGTAATTTCCAAATTCCTAATACGAGTTAAACATCATATACTTGTAAAGGGTAACTCATTTACTACTATTAGTACCGAAACTTGTGAAAGAAAGATGTGTAAAAGAGGAAGGAATATACACATACTTTGTCCAACAGATTTTATTTTGAAGTGCCAAATACAATACTTTGAAGTTAAGTATTATATTTATTTCAAAGGTGTCAATAAAATTAAGCATTTACTTCTTTGCCAGCAATTTCAAGTGTATTTTCCTATGTCCATGAGGAAGTAAAACATGTTGATATTTCATTGGAAAATATTAATAAAAATAATGATATTGTTTATATTTATTGTAAAATATTAAAAATGCTTGAAAAACATCTTGATAAATAGAGCGAAACAATGATCGGTCAATGGAAAACAAAGACCTACACGTTAGATCTTTTAAAGTAATTGTGCCACTCATGCAATTCTTGATAACTTGGTACAAATGTTGATTGTGAGATAATCACTCCTTAGTGCAATAAAAAATATCTGGCTAAAATAAAAAATCCTCCTGGTGTCAACACTGGAAAAGCCGATGAAAGTAAAATTCAATGTGAATATGACCTGTAAATGATTGAATTGAATTTTATTAAAGGCATTTAGGCAATTTTGGCTCAGGTCAAACGAATGATTATGGGACAATTGGTGGACCAAACCACTTCGTTGAATTGAACCGGGTAGGAATTGACCTCTGACTCATGGGTAAAGCAATTTAATGGGGCCCGTACCTAACCAGATCCTCATGGAAGCTGTAAATAAAATTGGATCGTTAGCAAATTTGTAAAATAAACATGCATTTTTTAAAAACTTTTCTCTGATATTAGGACAAAACTAAATTATACGTTTCACACCAATAACCTACATAAACCTCAATACTGTCTCATTTATCAGTTACATCCGAATCCGGTTAAATATTTATAAAATATTAGATAATTATAGCCTAAGCCTAATGAAGACTTCGCATCTTGCCACATAATATAAATTCATCCCAACACGAATTTGTTACTCCTAAGTTTCTCAGTTTTATACACTATTGCACTAAACCAAAAATTCTCAAACTATGACACCTTACCCGTACTGGTGCGTGAACCTTTGGATACTGGTACAATAAACTCTGGATACTGGCTTGGTAAAATAAAAATAAACAGTAAACTTGTAAATGACCTAACGCTAACACACTTTCATAGATTGAACGAGGAAGTATCGCACGTCAAGCTAAGATTCTCAACATTGATACATTGGTAATGGAGCATATGCAATATAGAGACAAATGTTATAGACCTGCTTGTCATAAATTTAATTTCAGCAGCGCAGAATAGAAATACAACTTACTGTAATTCTGCGAGTGTATGCAAGAACTTGATAAGTTACATTTCTTTAGATTCGAGGAAAACAGGATTTAAGATCGTAACAACTAGACCTCGAGGTGGCCGAGAGGTTAGCGCATTCCCTTCCTGTGCGCTTGTTCACGGATTCAATTCCCGTCGGGGTCTATTGAACAGAACTATATCGGAGTCCAATTTACCAAAAAACTGTAGGTCCCGTCTTAGAAGCTCTTCAGCTCCTTTAGGACGTGAATAACAATTCAATCAATCGGAGCAACTATTGTCCCTTACAGGAGATTGTATACAGAAACTCCATGTTCTGTACAAACAAATATTGATTGCGGACAATTATTTTTAGAGGAGATAGCTGAGCACGTGGAAATAATTTTGTGAGAGTAACTCTTTATTTTCTTTTAATGTCAGCTGTTAAGTTCTTACATGCAACCACAGAATTATTGTCTTAACACAAAACAAAATTAATGAAACCTTACCAATGAACTTTCCATGACTAATTCATGGTACACACCTTTTCAATAAGTTTACTCCAAAACTTAAAACAATGACTTTTAAATCCACTTTTTTAAAAATATTGTACAGATGCATTTCATACATAACCAGAGAACAATTGTCCGCTTGTGCCATTGTATTATTCAAGGTATTATCCGAGAATTTGCTTAGTGTGATCGACGAACCAGGAAGAACCTCAGTCAGGATGCCCGGCACCAAGAATCGATCCCGAGACCTTCTGATGGAGATAAATAGTCTGATATCAACCAGCCAATAGCAGATTCGTTTACATCGAACAAATGAAGAAAAAATATCATACGTTGCATAATCTTTTAGTGGTAGGAAGCTAATTCTGAAACCCTAATCACATTGTAACGGTCATCACTCATCACTTAACAATTGACATAGCTGATTAAGGAAGTGACGTACAATATTTTTCAAATTTTAATCAAATTAAATTGTTAGAAAATTCATTGCTTGTATCGGTGACTCAGTTCTTTGCCTCCAAAACCGGTGACTTCTTTCCGCGAGGGATTGTTTTTTTTTAGTTTTTACTGTATCACCTGAAGTACCATTTGGAATGTGGGGAGGGGTGAACGGAACGATAAAATAAGATAGGGTAAAATAAATTTTATGGGCGGTAACAGCACTATGGCGGGATCGGAACGAATGGCGGTATTGATCTTTCTTTCTTAGGAATATAGCTCATCCTATTCGAAATAGCCTTGGGCTACCCTATATGTTTTCGATTCGCGGTTCTATGCGGGCTTGAATATCAGATTTGATAAATGTACTTTGTTCTGTTCAACGTTGAAGATCGGTGATGATTATTTTATTCGCGGTATTTTAAAACACAGTAAATAAGGAGAAAATGAAAATATGGTTATGTTCTTAGACCAAAGGGAATATAAAAACAATAAAATAAAAGAAATGGAAATGCTTCCACTTCCTCATTGCACCAATTCCTTCACGAACGAACGATAATTTATGAACGGACCTAATCGCATCAAAGGACCTCACTTCATCACGGTGGGTGCTCGGATTTGCTGAAAAGGCTTCTGAATGAAAAGACAGGGGAGGAGAGTCAGTTGTTATTTTTTTCGTGTAGTTCTGCTTCTTCTTGCGGTGTGGGGAGATTTGTTTACCAGATGTTGCATGTCGATGCTAGACATGCCACTTTTTCAACACATATAGCAAGCAGCGTTGCTAATGCAGCAAGTACAAAGTAAACCTAATATCCGCATTTTTGTTTCAGGGCGCAGTGGCAACATCTGAACGTCTTTACACATTACGTATTTGAACAAGGGGTTGATAAGCCTTCAGAACGCATAACGCCGTTGAACAATGTAAAGATTTCTCTAGGAGGTATTTACTTAATGGTTATATACAAATGTAGATTGATGGGAAGTTGTTACATTTTGGAGTACCTAAGCACTGTTGCTGCCATTTGGAAATCCACTATATTGGATAAAGATATTTCTAAGTACCAAATGAGTCTTATGGTATATCTATCAAAAGGAGAATGTTCTCGGAATGTCATTCCATGTGTCAGATTTGGGCTAACCTTTACGTTGCCCGAGTTAAAGCGATGTTGCTTAAACGAATACATCATGTTTCAATGTACTGGAAATTTCAGTGAAAATATCTCCAACAGCGTAGCCTAACGCATAGACCAAATCTAATACTTGAAATCCTTTTTTCGGGGAACATTCGTATGTTGTTTGGTAGACAACACAAAGCACTTGTCATTTGGAACAAATGAACTTCATCCAATATGGAAGTTTCAAGATTAGCAGCCACTTTGATCATAATATCTAGAACGTATTCCCCCCGCCCTTTCCGTATTTGTGTATTACGATGATTCAGGACCTTATGGGATTACATGAATTAAAGCGGTATTGAGAGGATTTATTCATAAATCAATCTGCAAATTTTCAATCAAGCTGAGAAACTTTTACAGGTAGGTCAAACATCATCCCCGAAATGGTTTTCTGGAAACATCGTTGTGCTTGATATGTCTCTAGACAAACTTGTCATTCGAAAAAATGATCCGCATCCAAAATGACTAATTTGAAGATCTTGACAACGTTGATCAGGTACTCCAAAATGTAGTTTTTCTCACCATTCCGCATGAGTACTACTTTGCTTAATTTCCATTTCGTTTTGTGAACTGCAAGGCTGTTCTGGGCTTTTTAATAATCACTCTGTATTTACGGAATGCAAATTGAATGTTGTTTGAATAAGTAGACATGCACGCACGTGTTGAATACCAAGGTAACGTAAAACATTTTATATGTAGATGCTGATATTATTATTATTATTATTGAAATCAACCAGAACTTCAAAGGTATATTTAGATCAATAATTACAATCAGATAACGACTTGATAATTGTTGCTTATTATTTGTAACTGCTATTACTAGACAGGAACGAGTAAAGATTTTTAGGTTTTAGTTATTATTATTATTATTATTAAAGTTATGATAAAACCCTACCGAGTAGCATCTTAACATATTTTAATACTTTATAGTCAAATATGTTATATACTAACGGACAAATACATGTATGTAAAGTATATGAAATTATAACTAGTACCACATTAGCTCTATAGACCTTCGTACCACTTTAATAAAACATTTGATTCATTGACTGTATTTATTATTACATGTATTTGTGTTAGATATAAAGTGCTATCTTGAAAGTTTAGAACTGAAATGGGATTCTTTATCTCGTGCAAATGTGTTAAACCAACATAACGTTTCAAAACACACATTCTTAATAATTATCTAACGGGGACAATTAGAAACAAAACTGTTAACACAACTGTATTGAAGCGTGGGAGCACTGATTTTCCGAAAAGTGTCAAAATAATGTTTGATAGTGTTCACGCTATTAGCATGTCTTTGCACATAACTGTATCATTTAGTCTTGAGTCTTGTATTTGCATTTTGAGAACGAAAATGCATTATCCCTGGTAGCAAGCACGTCTACGTTAAGCTTGCATTTGCCTTGTATTGCCTTATTTCCTTCAGCCTTTCAAATTATACTTGCATTAGGCTTTCACACGTATATTTTCTAAGGCATGCCTGAAGAGAAGCTCCGCTCGGCCAAGCCTTGTATTTTAGAGGCTCCGCAAGCTTGCTCCAAGGGTATTTTGCAAGGCTGCGCGCGAAACTTAGTTTGAACTTTTACCGTAGAACAGCGCTATAAGTCATGATCTTTTGTTTCCAATAGGATGACCTTGATCTTTACGGAAGGGAAGAATGAAAGTTTCCGAGAATCATGCCTGGTGTTCGTTTCGACAGGAAATTTGATTGAATCCGTCCTTCAGTGAAAATACCTACAACAGTGTACGTTTAATCACATTACGAACAATAGATGTGGAAATGTATTTTTGTTTAATTTATTATAAGTCTGATTTTAATTTAAGACAGAAAGGAGTACCTAGGACCAGAACAAGTGATTTCATGACTGATTAATTTTACACACGGAAATAAAACAACAGAAGATAAAGAAGATAAAAGTGCGGTAAATAACTCTGAAGGAAGCCACAAGAAATATAAATCATGATGTCCTGGTAAGTACTATATTTATGTTGCTCCTTTAAATACTGTACTCATTACGCTTTTTTTTAACCTATTAATAAAACTAAAATACTTTCTCTCTGGTTTCTATTCCAGTTTAGGGTAAGCATGTCACTTGTAATCGAACTTGTATAGTTAATTATTTCGTAAGTAAGTATCCAGTATCTGAATTTTTTTAAGTTAGATTTTTTGAGACCTTCAACATTTGTAATATCAACGAAGGCGGGAGGAGGGGGGGGGGGGAATTTGTGACCACCATATCTTTTTTTTTTTGTAATTATAATTATTGTAGACCTACTAATCGTTTGTTTAAAAATCTGAAAATAAATATTTTTCAGTATGTTTGGCATTACTTCCAAAGTTGGTCGGTCGTCTGATTTTCGACTAAAAGCCTGATGAAAGCTACGAAAATTTAAAAACCATTATCAGGGTGGGGATGTTCACATTTATTATTAATAATTGCTTTCTTTCATTTTTCGTACATTATCTTAAATTAGTGACCATGGGAACGTGGAGGTTAGGTAAGGTTTGGTGCGGTCATGTATATTATCAAAATATATTTTCATATTTATTATTAATAATTACTTACTTGCATTTTCGTAGATCTCTTAAATTACTGACCATTGGAACGTGGAGGTTAGGTAAAGTTAGGTGCGGTGATGTATCTTTACACTTTTTGTTCTCATATACGTCACAGTTGTTTTCGTCGGAACAAAGCTTACCACACTTTCTGCAATTTGTTGTTAGATTTATTCATCCATGACTTTCATACAGTTTCAAAGATTTTCCTCAGTATCACAGTATTGTTTCACAAGCTGTAATACTGTTAACTCGCATCCAGGGCAACGTTCCTGTACACCTGTAGATATGTTCACAATATAAATGCTCGTAACTTTCCCACAATCCAATCATGCAGTAACCTTCCGCCGAGTAGTTCCCTCCGCTTCCCAAATAGTTCCATGTTTATCACCGATTATACAATAAAATACACTCAACTTTCGCTCTTTTTTATATACTATTAACCACACAAACGAGCAAATTATCCATTTCTTCCCTATAAATTTCACTAGAAACGGACGAGCAACTTTGGAAGTTAACCCGTATGTTTAGCTAAAGTATATATGCTATTTTACGGCAGTGTAACTTTAACGTTGTTTGTCTCTCATAAATTTCTTTCTTTTCGTAGTGGGCACAAAGTATCCCCCCTCCCATAGGAAACGTTGCTAAAATTTTGAAGTGTCGGTCTCTTCCAGGTGTCAGCATAAAAGTAGGCCTAGTTATTTCTAGTGTCCGATATGAAACGGTGGGATAGATTTGGGATTTGCCCTCTCTGCGAAAGACTTCTCTGGGTGTTTTCCGAAATATTCCCCAAGCCTGGGATATGCACGTATATAAAATATGGTTTTCTATTTTCTGAGGAAAAAAGTTCCCCTCACTGGATATTGTACAAATCGGACACTGGTTACTTCTCGCCTTTCCTGAACCTAGCGGTTAGTCTTACGCCTATAGACATTCTGGGAATAGTAGGCAACTCAGTTGCGAGCTATTTTGAAATATATATATTTTTTAATTGCTTCCATACCGTTATACTGATCCGCATTTATTTAACCAAATTTTGCACACTTGTGCATTAGCTACTGGGAAAGGTCATAGAAGTATATCCGGGGCCGCTGTTGTCACTGCTGCAAATACTTTTTTAAATATTTTCAATTGCTCCCATACCGTTTGTATGGGCATCAGCACCAGCATTTATGTGCTGGGACATGTAATAGTTACTTCAGGCTACGAAGCTATAACAGTTGAAAATCAGTTTTTAAAAAAAATCTCCTACACTAACACGTTTTTTTTTTTTTTACGCGGACTATCAATGAGGTATTTTGTTGCCCCAGTCAACAGTTAAATATATTTATTGATTTTTTGGTTATACCGTACTATTTTTGCTTGTGTTTTGTTCGGAGTCGCTAAGCGAAAATGTTGTCTGGGATAAAAGGATACCTGTCATTGAATACAGCATTAATTTGTGTTTATTTTGGAAGATGTATTTAAGTTTTGAAAGCGGTTACAAAATACCCCTCCCCCCGTTGGAGATCTCGGGCTGGCCAAAAGGTTAGAGCGCTCGCTTTCCGTGCGCGTGATCACGAGTTCTAATCCCGCCGGGATCCATTGAACGCAGTTGGTCGGAGAATACTTTACCAAAAACTGTAGGTCCCGTCCTTAGAAGCTCGTTTATGACCTTAATAACAATTCATTCACCCCCCGTTGGTAATACATGTTATTAAAATACCTTGGTATTGCTAAGGTTAATATGATTCGTCAAATTGTTCCCCTGTTGATGCATATTTAGCAATATACAAAATAATCCTCGGCCTTTCTTTATAATAAGCAAACGTCCGGTAACGCAAGTGGTGTTACTTCGCCCGTATTAAAGTTTCTTTCGTATCACATTCGTGAACGTCTGGTTTTGTTTCTTACTATTTTTAACTTGTTTAGAATACACAGGAATGCACTTTTTTAAAGGTTTACAGAAAAAGTATCGTGTGATCAGATAAACTGAATTTTCGAAAATTATTTTTGGACTATTATTTTACGTTGCAGTGGAAGATTAGTGAAAATGTCCATAGAATAGTATTCTATTCTAGTTTAGGATGGTCTTTTTGCATTAGATTTGTGGTATAATCTTAGATTAGTTAAATTCGCTTCAGGTTAAGTTAAATTACATGAGTATAAATAATATTTGCTTAGTTTTACAGTGCTTACCCTAAGCTGGATTTGTTCCCCTTCTGCTTTTAGCAAGCCATTCATCTTTTGCGTAATGCACAATGAGCTGCATGGAGAGTAGACCTACGGCGCTGTAGAAAAAATAATTAGGAAATACGGGTTTATTGTGCCAATCGCAGCGAATGTTCAGGGGTGGGGATAGAAGAAAGGATGCGGGAAGAGGTCATCCAGGGCGTGACTTGAATGTACCATCTCGGCAGGGTTTTGCTAGGTTTTATAAATTCAGGGGGGTTAAAGCAAAGAGAGATGTAGGCAGAGTTTTCCAGAGTTTATGTCGAATTTTAACTATTAAATATATATATATATATATATATATAAGTAGGAAAGGTGATTACTTTATTTTATTTATTTTATATACTAACCTCCATTAAGAAGAAATCACTAGATTTAATGTAATAAATTTAGTAATAAACCGCCCTACGTACACGTACGCAACACTACATTGTCAAAGAACCGATGAAAACATTGTATTGACTGGAAAATATTATTTTCGCAAGTATGAGCATTGAACAATGTTACCTGTTGATTAAATTAATTTTGATAGCCTATGGTAATTTGTTAGAGTTGTATGTAAAAATGTTTATTAATTAACATTATGTATTCCTTATAATGTACACGGTATTTACTGTTATTGTCATTTCAGCTTTAGGTCTGTTCTTGCAATTTGAATGATCGAATGTGTAATTAGTTGTCATTTCCCTGAATCTGTGCTTTGTTTTCCTGTGGATATTTTGTCGATTATGCACTCACTGAACAGATTTATTAATTGTGTTTACTTTGTTTGAATACCTTGGGACCTGTAATTCCTAAGAATTTGGTAATATACGAATTTAGTGCTTTTGTTAGGCTTCTTGTTACGCCTCTTAACATATTGCCTCTTGTTAGCAGCTCGCATGCTATGAATTTAGCTTAAGAGTGTTCTTTGTAACTTTAATTTTGGAACAATGCTATTTAAACGGCGCTAAATGATACATATTCGTGATGTTTAATTTTTCTTTTGATATGAATTTTATTTAAATAACCCACTCCCCCTTTTTAAGTTTTCCTTTTAATAGACACACATTCTTTTTGTATTATTTTTTGTACACTCTAGTTAATGATGATCACGCTATGATACTGTTGTTTTTAATATGATGAATTTAGACGGAATTTACCGTTCTTCAAAGCGAAGGTTTATTTAAAAAAAAAAATCCGTTGTAACTATTTTTATATTTGGTGTATTAAAGAGAGGAAACTCAATTGCTTCTTGACCGCGAAAAGTTTCTTTCTTAAAAATCTTGTTAAGAATTCTTTCTCTGAGAGAGTGGGAGAGAGACAGAGCGAGCGGAGAAAATGAATAAACGCATGAAGGTCGTTCCAAAAGATGGGAGGGATGTTAGCGCCCGCAGGTAACCAACCAACCTACCTTTTGAGCACAGGAAACGTGTCAACCATGAAAGATGATCATTTCTATACAGAGATTATTTTTGCTTTTTGTTTTCTTTTGTCCGGCATCCCTTCCTATGTTTTGGCTAAACTAGTTTCTATTGTGTCATGATACATTGTATTTCTTATAACTTTATTTTCTTTCTTCATTTCTTTTCTTTCTTGCTTTTATGATTCAAAGTAGATGTGGGCCCACTTTATGGGTGCTCTTTGTACTACCGCCTCTATTGTTCAGAAAAGTACCATGTTCACCTGTCATGTAGGATTATGGTAAACAATAGGGGAGATTGATGATCTTTGGGTATGCTTTGTAAAAGAGCATGAGTGGCTGACAGCGCTGACGGATAATACGTTGATGGATGGTTTTGTGAAGGACTGTGTTACGTAGTGAGGGATGCGCAGTCGTTTGTCATTTTTGTAAGAAGACTACAACACTAAAGTTGACAGTTTTTCTAAAAAGAAAAAGATAAAGAATGGGAGATTGGCGGTTACTTTGAGGCTGAAGAATAAAGGGGTCGTAACAGTCTGTTCAGTGACAAGGGCTATGTCAGAGCTAGTATTGAAGCGTGAATAAGATGAATGATGTTCATGAGCGTATGTTACCCGAAAAGGAAGAAAATAAATATATATTGTTGATCGGACATGGTAAGAGAAGGGATAATGTTTGTCGGAGTAATATATTGTATATTAATTTCGGTCAAGATCGTCAATTTCCGCCTTCATTCGTTGGTTCGTTCTGGCTGGAGGATCTTAGCGTATTCATGGCATTGCAGTGAAGCAAGCAACGCGATCGTGTGTATATGCAAGATGCTTGCCAGTCCCCGTGGGTATGTAGCCATACGTTGTTGAACATTTTCGTGCATGCATTGAACCGGGAATCCTTTTGATGGTGGGGATTACGTTACCGGAAGGTAATTAGAATTGCAACTAGGAACATGAACAGTGTATGTATGTATTAGGTAGGTGCAGCTCATTTATTAGCTTTGCTAAAGGTAGACTGGGGGGGCGTTGTACAAGCAGTCTAGTTCACGCAGAGGGATAATACTTTTAATGGAATAAACGTGTTGAATAGTACTAGCTCTATAAGAATAGCATACTAAGTGTTAACAAGTACCAACGTTAGTGGTCGTACGGAATTGGCTGGTGTAATCATAGGATTGTGAATGATCGTTAAACGTTGACCACGCTACAAATATAAAATAATAATTAGTTAAACAGTACCTGACGGGTCATGGTCTTTAGATAAATTGTTACAATTTCCGGAATTGTGAATGGCAGTTGACCAATATAAAATAGTATTGGCAATAACATGAAATATTATTACGCTGTATTAATAAAAATTTTTGATGGTTGTAGCACCCTCTGGCGGGCAATGCTGAAAATTTATGAATACGCTATTATGCGGGGAATGCTGTAGCAATGGTTGAGTGGGTAGATAACTAATGTCAACTTTATAGAAAAGGCGATCACAGTCATCAGAATATAGGACAATGCGTATAATGCAATTCGACATGTATACTACGGGAAAATAAAATCCTTGTTAACGGGATGACTGTAGAATGGAGTGTAATTGTATTTCTTACCAGCCTAATAGGAATAGTAAAACACAAAAGTAGAGAAACGTGTTCGATCATACTGCGCGGTGTCCAACCTTCGTAGCTAAACGTCCCAAGCTGTTCACCAGACATTAAAATGTGCATGAAAGACAATGGATGTGTCTTTCTTGTTGATAAACCGACGCCAACACTGAAAGCATGGATATTTGAATAACTAAGAATAAACGTTCTTAGGCGTACTGTCAGCTATCAACTCCTGCTAAAACCTTACAAGTCGGCTATAGGAAACTGACACAAGGGAAACGAATACGCCAATGCTTGTGTCTCTTGTGTTTACGAAGCAATTGTAAAATGTCAAGCGAGAATGTATATAGAAATAAAAATAATAAAGCCTCCTTAACGGAATATGGCCGTATTTGTCGTGCTGGCTACATGTGTCCAACATGGTGAAGGATCATTGTAGATGGGTCATATACATTACAGGGTATAGCATGCTTGAGTATTGGTGTAAGCAAGGGATCTCTGTACACTGCAAAATGGGGAAATAACAGCGGACATATCGGCATTGCGGTTTAGTAGAGTTTACACTGCATGAGCATCTCTCGGTTGAGAATGTTACTTTTGAATTAGAGTAATTAAAAGTTCCAACGTAAATTACGAATATTAATCATTCTGTAGATGAGCAAGTGGGCATTACCAGAGTTGTGCAACGGCAATAGGTTTATGCATCTGTACTAAAGCTACGACACCATTGGTATGTTGAACGACGTATCTGATTAATCAAAATACTCCGCCTATGTAATGTTAGAATAAACAATTGAACACACTAATAGTCAGCAATAGTGGACATTTCCGTATTTACATATTCAAAATAAATGTCCGAGATATGATCTAATGATAGGCCGGGTGTCTTTAATACACAGGCAGATGCATAGAGTAATATTGTACCACGTATATGAATAGTTAGTTGATAGTCGATTTGACAAACAGATACTAATTTAAATCTGGTCATTGGATTGGCAGGACATGGAAAGTTATTATAATAAGCACAGATCCGGATTTAGCATTTGGTAATGAATCACGCATATAGATTTGTAATTGGTCGTGCAGGGAAGCGGATAACACTTGTGTAAAATGAGTGCATAGTAGCAAAATTAAGTTTTTAATCAATTTAAGACAATGACGCTTGTCACTTTCGATGGAGATTAAAAGTACGACAAATGTTGGAGTTAGCAACATGGTTTGCTGACGTAACTATTTCAATCGATAGCTACGAATACAAAGTTGCCGTATGCAAATGATGTTCACCACGTAGTCCAGGGTGTACCACACGTACGCAAATGATTAATGTTTATTGTAATCTCATTGGTTAATACTAAAAAACAAAGTGCATTGGAGCTTGTTGATTGGCTGGTAATGGCTATAAAGCAACGTCGGCGACAGGTACTGAACTCAGTTCCATAGCACCATGGCGACTTGTACTTGTTCAAACACACACGTAAGTGTCAATTGCGTTCTACAGGCCCTTGATAAATGGATGCCTCCCTGTTTTGTGGCATGCATGTATTGTTATGCAGGTATTCCACTGGAAGATGCTGATGAGGAACATGCTTGTACCAACCGTTCAGCAGATGACGTACGAAAGGAAATTTTGGATACGTTAGCGTTTTTTGATACATATCATTCCGTTTACAATATAGTTGTTGCTATGCATCCTGAGCAAGCCGTCACCGTAGAACACTTTATACGTACCTATATAGGGATGATTGCTAATGACAATGATGTTCAGGCAATTTACGATGTGCTGTGGACAAAGGACTATCAACACGGAGCTTTACTTTCAAGGGAAGGATCAGGATTAAGAAATGAAACACAACGATTGTAATTAAAGAAAAAATCTTTATTGCATAATAAACAAATACAGTGCTTGACGTACAGTATACAAGTTTTAGTGACAAACAGTTACAAGAAGGTATACAAGATCAACATAGATCCCTTGACATTGCAATTACCATAGTGCAACACCCTGTTGCATAACAAACAGGATACAAAGTTCATATAAACTAAATAGTGTAGTGCATCCCCCACTACAACGCTGAGTGACAGTGTGCCACGTGAGAACCACCACCACCACATGCAATCTCTTTTGTTTTGTAAACATTGGTTTTCGAAGATTCATATAAACATGATTACAAAACTTTTTGTTTTTTACCTGCAGGAACCAAAATGTGCCGCTACAGATACCGACCGTATAACTAACTACATTGTCCACCCCCTTAAGATACATAGCTAATGGTATTTCTGTACACAAATATTGTAATGGTTATGACTCGTTTACTATGACCACCAATGTTAAATGTAGAGAATAAACAAGTATTCCAATAAAAAAATAAACATGTTTCCTTCCACGTTTTGTTCTTAACCCCGAAATCCATAGGGAACTGTCATATATTGTTTTCTCTCAACAGGATTTAATTTACGTCGTTTATGCTGTTGCACAACAACATGGCGTTTCATCTGAGATTTAGAAACGACACGAAAGTCCGCCTTTCGCATAATACGATTCGGTGTAACGATTTGTTTACCTTTATACATACCTTTCCCTACCTTAAACATATCCGTGAATGTAATTTTCTCTCGTGTTCGTTGATTAAGTGTTATACATCGAATTTTGATCACGTGGTTTAATTGACCCGTAGATATTTCCTTTAGTTCGAAACAATAATGTTTTGGTCCTCCCGAACAGAAACGACGCATTGTCCAGCCCGCAGGCACTTCATCCTTAAGCTGACCTAGGTAATTACCAAGAGGCAGCAATGGCGGTTCATTACGTTGTCTAACATAGATAACACTGTCGGTATCACAATACATAAGTCGAGTTATACCCACTGTACTCATTGCCTCATACAATCGTAGTCTCGCCCATGAGGAAATAAAAGCGGCAAGCATGACGTTACTGAAGGCGTAAGGCGTATTTTGTGACTCGAAATCTCGATATGTAACAAGAAGTTTACTACCTACTAGATTTACATGCTGGATTTCCAAATGAGGAGCATATACGATCTCATTAAACTCTTGAGTTGTTGCAACAATCTTTGTTCGTGGAAGATCACACCTTTGCGCCCACTTGCCAAACAAAGAATTTAAATATATTTTTGCAATGAATCGAAGGCCCTCGTTCTTAGTAATGTTATCATACTCAAGATGAATGCTCTCATGATTAAAATAATCCTGAATATACTGTTGTCTATTATCCTCATCTTGACAACTCTCGGGAAAACCTGAGGCTTCCTGCTTCATTTTAAGAAACGTTCCTATGTACCCCTGAAACAAGTCTACTGACATTTCAGATTCCCAGATCTCATACGTTTGCATAATGCCATACCCTGCATCTAATGCAGCATGGAGCTCGGGTGTGCAAAAAACACCTTTGATAGCTCGTTCTTCATCCGTATGAGTACATTTCGATGTATGCAGCATTTCCATACACGTTTTACATAAACCGAACAATAGTTTGTTGTGGGCATTGTAGGGTAATATCGGAATGGCTAGATTTGTCGGAGGAAGGACTTTACAAAAGACTAAACCATGAACCTGGCTAGGATCAGGCATGTCCTTGCCTTTATGCACTGTTACGAGTCCAACCGGAAGTGGACGAGTAGCCATGACCCATGGGTAGAGAGAAGTAAAATCCAGAAAATCTATTTGTTCCGTTTCATTGCATTCGTAAAGACTTTGAAAACATTCAGTGCGTCCACCCTTAAAGGCATCCTTCGGACATAAAGGTTCTTCAATATCTGAACAATGATCGCGAAGAAATGTCTGTATGGCTGGAGACGTCTTTACCTGCTTGTGCCACTCACATTCCCATATGGACACAACATTTACATTACATGACTGACGTAAAAACTCTTCCCTAGCCATAGTGTCAGCATATCGACTATTGAGACTACGCCCTTGTTTATCTATAGCTAAATCTCTGAGTTGGGTCTGGCATTGATGACCGTGATAGTAACAACCGTAAAACTCATATACAGTACGGGTATTTCTATCATATCCGTCAACCTTGAAATGTTTAAATTGAGCCTCACCGCCACGTTCATAGCTTTGTAACTTGACGTTATGTGTATATT